>JAUYWV010118892.1:1145-11910 GCA_032274565.1 Nematoplana nigrocapitula
CGGGCCTTCTGCTCGTCCCACCAATATGGTCAACTGAGTTCGGGACATCGTTGCGCGTCGTTTGCTAAATGGATATTGCCGCCTAATTTGTGATTTGCACTATATGCGAAATTGCCAAGGAGACACACACAGAGGCAATTCCGGTGCTGCCCTGGGCAAGTCGTGCAACAAATAATCTGACCCGAAAGAAGGAAGGGAAGGGATGTCGGATGAAAAGAACAGTTACTTCACTGTTCTCTACGAAAAATATATTGGCCGAGGACGGCCTTTGGAGTTTCAGCAGCAGCAACAATGTCATCTTCTTCGACAACGACAATCACGACGTTTTCGAACTCAGCAGACATGTAGAAATATGGCTGCGCAACCCGGTGCTAAGTCGGTGGATTGTGGTTTGGAAGGTAGGCTTTTATTTGTTTACATTTTTTACTTCGTGTCTATCAAAACCCTAGTGGACAACTTGCGAGTGGGTACTGTATAGTCTTGACTCTCAGAAGCGTTGTAGCTAGAATTGCAACAATGTTGCTCTAACAACTTATGAACGCATAAATTAATTCAGATATATTTTTTATGCTCAATAGATAGTTTAAATCAATGATTGGTTTTTTTTTCTCTGGTAAATTTATATTCATTCTCTTTCGAAAATGATTAATTGAATTGTTACAAATGTTACAAGTCCCCTGAATACATTCAGAAGAACCGAACATCATTATTATGATAAATCACCACTATCAAAGTATATGAACTAAGATTTCAGCTGGCACAACAACCTCTAATAAAATATTGCGGATACGGATGTCATTAAATTTATATTTCGTAGTGTAAAGTAAGTAGTTCCCAACTCAATTTACCATTTTAAATCCTAACAACGAACGACCAGATTAACCCCTTGTACATTTTAAAATTATTTTTTTATACTTTGTTTAATAGCTTTATAAAACTATTTTTTATATTTTTAGACTTTATTTTTGTTCGTTTAAAAAGACTAATTTGAGATGTTAGCAGTACTTTTTGGCCAAGTTTCGGCATCAAACCCATTATTTTAGTTTTGACTTATTCATTTCACCTCAATTTTTTATTTTACTATTTTCAGACTTTATATATTATAACGTTTCAATTTAATTATTAATTTTAATTTTCCATTTACAATTGTTAAAAGTTCCTTTCAGTTTAAATGTTTAATATTTCAGGACGAATTGTTAATTATTTTATAATGATTTCACTGAGATCATCATTTTTTCCCAAAAATAAGTATTATAGGGATTTTCATTTACGCATTGAAACCGAAACTGGATCAAAGGTCATGTTATTAACATCATAATCAATTGTTTTAATCAAGTATAATATAATTATATTAAATAATAATTATTATTATAAAATATATTTATGAAATGAAGTAAGATAACCATTGAGAAACTGAATTGTAAAGCTCAACGAATATTGTTGCAAAAGAAAGTAAATAGAAAAAAGTCACATATTTTTTTACTTTTCAGGTACAAATTTTTAAGTAATATACTGTATTAAACTTTTCATAAAAACGTAACTCCATCACCCCTGACAAATCCACATGGTCCCCAGGGGTCCATGCCCCACTAGTTTGGAACCGATGTGTTCGATCTTATAGTTGAGAGTGTTTAGTAAATTAAATTGTCGAAATGTCTGGCTTCCGTGAGTTGGTGCACCGCAATTGGATTAACTCAATTTCTTACTGTGTATTGATTAAGAGTGGGAACAACGACTGAACTATGCATCGAAGATTTAAACTACTATTAAAAGTTCTGGCATAATTTAAAATCAGAACTATTGAAGGCTCGAACAATTTAAAAAAGAAAGCTAATGCTGTTTCTCAGTCAATATATGATGCATATACAAGAAATGTCCACTTAATTTGAAAGGTTGTGCAGTGGAGTACTTCCATATCTGCGATATATGACCATATCAGCAAATCAATCTACTTAATTGCTCAGAGAATGCGATTGATAAAAATTTTGTGCTTAGTTTTTTTGTTAATTCGAATTTCTATACTTTGTATCTGCATTTTATTTAATTTCATGCATAATATATAGTCAGATCAATAAGACATATTCCTGTTAGATATCATCACAATGATTTATTTAAAAAAATCAGAATGGTCAGAGATGGCTACGGAACGGTTTTCACTGATCCGATCCACGGTCAAACTATGGAGTCAGGTGATCTGAAATACTAACTGACATCAAAATATTAATAACTAGCGGAGATACCTGGTCTCGCTCGAGGGATCCATAGGACAATAAAATAACAGGAAACAGCTAAATTTTCAAGTAAATAATTTATTCTGATGATTCAGTAGGAAAAAGTAGAGGAAAATTATGTTGAGAAATACTTTCTTTGGATTAAGTTGGGGTCAACCCAAGGAGGACTAATGGCCTAGTCATAAATAAACCATAGTAGAAGTGACCTTTTGAAATTTAGCCAATTTTACTTATAAATTCCGCTCTATACTACTCTAAAATTTATTAATACTAAAATAAAACCATATGACGTTTTTAATTATCGCATGTTTTTAAACGGTTTTAAATACATTGTTTAAATTTTATTAATTATTTTGCATTCCAAGCTATGTTGCCAAACTACGCAACTTTTCTCCCCGCAACGCTGCCGTCCTGGTTTGTTTACAGTTCTCTACACCCCTCAGTTATTTCTTTTTAAAAAAACATAAAAAGCCAAATAAAACGATCTGCTGTGCCTAAATGATTAACATATGTACAACACAGTATATAACCACAAGTGGTGCTTCACTAGAAAAACCGAGGCGATGCGTGTTTGCGCCGAAGTATTATTGATCCTGGTTATATAGTGAGCCATGGTTGTGAGCCATCGAGTGTTCCGCTTTTGTCAAACAGGTTAAAGTTTATGGAATCCATTTTCTACACTCCGTTCGATTTTCTTCTTTAGCTTTTAGATTTGTTTATGAATATGTATTTAATTCTGCTAGCATGCCTTTTCTTGGCTTTCCTCGACCACGTTTTCCACGAAATTGTCCTTCAATTTTCATTAGGTTATCTTTTCGTAAAAGTGACCTATTCACTTCTTCTTCCGTTTCAATGATATAGTCACAAGTAAATTACGTCTTTCTTTTATCTCTTCTAAAACGTCTTCGTTGGTATTCTCATCCTGGCATGATATTTCTGCATTTGTCTCCATATCCACATTTCGAATGCTTCTATATTTTTCTTATCACTTTCTTGGAGTGTCCATGTTTCTGATCCATAAAAGGCTACACTGCATATTATTTATTTGACAATTTTATTTTTAGTTTCTATGTCCGACCCTTTTGTGAGCATTTCTCTTCGTTTGGTAAAGGCTTGCTTAGCCATAGCAATTCTTGTTATTATTTCCTCATGGCATCTACCGTCCGATGTGATAATTGCTCCTAGGTATTTGAAGCTTTTCACTTGTTGTTATTCTTTATTGTCTAATTTTATGTTCATAGTATCATTTCCCGATTTCGAGATCCGCATTATTTTTGTTTTCTTTATATTTATTTTCATATTGTATTTTGCAGCTGTGCTATTCAGGTTGTCTAATAGTGTTTGTAGTCCCTTTTCTGTATCTGCAGTTAATGATTGATCATCTGCGAATCTGATATCTTTGATTAGTTCACCGCCTACTTTTATTCCTCCGTCTATATGCTCCAGTGTTTCAATCATCATTCTCTCTGTATATATTGTCCTAAGAATATAAATAAAAACTAGCCCAACTATTTCTGTCCCACACAGACTACATCGGGCGAGAATCTTCGCGACCTATCTCGTATATTTCGCAATCGGTTGAAATCGAAAAGCCACTTCAAAAAGCAATCCAAACTAGGCTATCTCCCTGTACAGACGGTCAGCGAAGGGCAAGCGATTGAAAGGTGACCGCAAGTTGCTTTCCTAATTTTGTGTGCCTATTTTATTACTTTGTGTAAAATATGCAGTATATAGGAAGTGTGTCTGGTTGACATATGGAGCAAGTGTACATTAGGTAAAGTTCTTACATGTTTAACAATTTGTGCTTTTAGACATCACAAATTATAATTTTTTCCATATAAATATATATAATTTAACAAGTTTTGACTGCTGAGCACTGGGTGACGGGTTCGAATCCTACCCGGTACTGATAAGGGGTAAAAGCCCCGAAACTGGTCTACTGGTGGATGCTTGTCAAACGTGCCATTTCTGAAATTATAAAGCACTCATTGTATACTACTTTAAAGTCGTATAAAGTTTGAAACTAAAGTTTTAAACATTGAAAAATAAACCAATTTATTTATATTTAATTATTTTTCCGAATTCGAAAAATAAAAAAGTAAAATAAGGCCAATACCTATAGATTATTAAATACAGTTGTTTAATTGTGAAGTGTCTTAGTTGGTTCTGAAAATTTGATATGTTCCATAGATTATCAGTCCGAGAGCAGGCTATATATACTATATAGTATATTAGTCATATGTGAATCAAGAAGGAATTACTGATTGAGAATATTTTAATTGCAAAAGAAATAACTGAATTCCAGTTCCAGGATCACGGCTCATACAAGAATTAATTTTCATAGAAAAATAAAATTATTAGAATGTTTTGGTCACAGTGCATGAACAGCCAGAGAAGGCGGTGTGAACTCCAGAGCTCCAGAGGACCTCTTGGTACACAACATTGCTTGTCTGTCTAATTGCGGTCAAACTAATTTGTTCCATGGTTTATCAGTCTGGGAGCAGGCTACGTAAAGTATTTTATAGGTCGGCCTACTTTGATACGCCACCAGTGCACGCTTGTGCCAAGTGAGGATTTGCGCAAAATCTTTATGTCTCTTATGGCCTTTGATGTTACTGATGCAGCGAAACGCTGTGCTACAAAGAAAAATATAGAAAAACTGATAATAGCTTTATATCTTTCACTAATTAATATTCTCATACCAAACACTAATCGAAATTGAAATTTAAAACCGTTAAATTCTATTATTGTATGAAGATGATGGTTTAAGGTTCAGTATTCGCCATTTTATCTAGATGAAGTATTTTCTCTATAGAAGGCACAATTCACATCGAGATAGATAGACTCCAAAAGCAAAAGTGTAGTATACGATTTAACCTTTAATAGTATATATGATTCGGTAAAGGTACCTGGTAATTGTACATCCAGATGAAACGCTAAATTTTCAATTAGGCAGCAGATATTTCATATACACAGAAAACAGCTTTTAAACAGTGAACTCCAATATTCTACATATTTGAATAACGTAAATCTATAACTTGTATATGTGGTGATCTGTCGCGAAGTCCTTCTGTACGCTTATAACTCGACAACGGAACATGGTACTGTAGATGGGTGCAAAGGGTCTCAAATGAACCGGCGTTTCACTGGGAGAAACATAGGCCATTAAAAGTGCATAATTTTTAAAAAAATGTGAGAGTAGTATACCTCGGAATTTATAAGTAAAATTGGTTACATTTCAAGAGGTCACTTCTACAGTGGGTTATTTATGTGACGAGGCAGCTTTTAGCCATTAGCCCCCCTTGGACTGACCCCGATTTGATCCAAAGAAAGTTTCTCTCAACATAATTCTCCTCTCTGCTTTTCCTACCGAATCATCAGAATAAATTATTTACTTGAAAATTTGTTTGTTTACTGATATTTTATTGTGCTATGCATCCCCGAGCGAAGCCGGGTAGCTCCGCTAGTGTAATATACTATTATAACAAAATTTGAGCCGACTTGAACGCTGTAAAAATAAATAGAGACACTGCAAATGCCACAAATTCGCATTGTTGCACCAGTTTACACTGTTGTCCGGCTTAAATTGTATAGATTTACAATAATCAGATGACGCATAAAATTATTTGTTTTATGTTTGACCTGTTTATTTCATTGTCAAAAAAGTAAAACAATGCTGAAAGAACATTGACCTTGAACTTATTGTTTGGTGTTTACGACAGGGGTTACTGTTGTCTGGGTAGTCTTTAGTCCTTATTTTCCTAGAACAGCTTTTCCTGGTGGTCTATTGGTTTGATGTTATCATTGTCCCCCTTTTGTAGTTTCCGCATCCGCATACAGTATAATTGAACGCTATGACCGACATGTGTAATATAAATCACTCGCCAAGAAGGTTGTTGGTGTTTTTAATTGTGCTGCTACTGTTGTGTGCTGTGCAGTTCGTCCAGCACTCCAGTCCACCCAATTCACCCGCTCAACAGGGAAATGCATTCACGTCTGGAGCTTTATGCCAATCGACTGGCCGAAGTGGAACAGAAGCAGATGCGAGCCGCTTCCCATCACCAGGCTGCCACGGACACGTAAGCGGACCACTGGAAGGATTTGGGAGAATGTAATAAGAAATTTAAATCAGTATGTTGTTTGTTTGTTTGTTTTCAGCGAGGACGAACACCAACTAATTGCTCAATATAGCCAAACACTACGTCGGCAGAGTACACCGGATTTGGTGAGTGGTCTAACTTTCACGATGTGTGTCATCTTCCAGTTACACCGCTATTGTATGTATTATTTATTGTCCGTGTGTAAATTAATATATCCACAGAACACGAGTGCAGGATGTGAGCTACAGTATTGTATAATGCAAAGGTACAAAATTCGACAAAAATTCCCAGCGTCTTTTGAGTTTTCTGACGTTATTGTTGATTAAAATCAAAATGTCTAAGTTTTGTCCATCGAAAAAGTAGTTGCATGGACATTGCGTTGTGAAATCGGGATAGATTTAGCGCTTGTACTGATTAAATTTATAAAACCCAAAACTTCTTATCTAACAATGACCAGTAAAACGAAACCTGCAGCACCCACATGGATGAATAATAATCAAAGCATAGCGCATGTTGTGCCAAACCATTTACAGCCTGGGTACCGAAAAGATTTCAGCTCTCTGTCCTGATTGATGGTGTAGGCGGAGATAGCGAACACAGACACGCACAGACAATTAATGAAAGCTCTCCTTGTTTCACATTCCGAGAATAGGCAGGGGCCAATTCTAACGATAATCGATCCACGTGTGCCACCTAGTACCAATGAGTAATGCATAAACGATCTCTCTCTAAGATACATACACAGACCTAAGAATGGAAGTACTTAATTTAATCACCATAGCAACAAGGGAAGCCACAGAAACATTCATACGCAAGGCAAGACGAGCCACCAAATTTATGCAACCGCCACAATGTCATTCGTTTAAGATTTGAATGTGAATCAAAACAAGACCTTTAAAACGGAACCTGTGACACCCACCCATATGGATTAAAATTAATCAAAATATAGCGCATGTTGTGCCCAGACATTGATTGGTTGGTTACCAAAATTTTCACCTCTATCCACGTGGTCTCCATTTTTATCCATTTCGCAGAGTGTCCAAAGTCCCATGCAGATTATGATGTCCATGACCTCCTCGGCCGGGCCAGAACTGCTCAATCCGGTGGGAGCTAACCCTCCCGTCCACCACACAGCCTCCCTTCCCCGGCCCTCTCCCGCCCCCACGCCCCCACTGGACCGGGTCATTCACGATTTGGAGAGCGAAAATCGTCGACTGCAGAGCGAATATGAGCGCTTGAGGACGCGAACACTGACCAGCCCCGCCATGTCCCCGCTGCCATCCAGCGCTCAATCGCCCATGAACCACAACTACAACCATCTCACTGTGGACGCCGCTAATTTGGGAGGCGGATTGTAGGTTATACAATTTTTTCTGCTGTTTTTGTCATAGAGACTGTGTTTCATAGCAGCTTTGTGAACTTTCGTAAGGTATGCACATTTGGCGCATAATGCAAAGATTTGATAGTTGAAGAACATGTATGAATCTAGTGCAACAATTGTATCAAAAAGCGCGGATAAAGGTATTAGCTGGAATAGAATATACAGTAGTTCTTGGTTTGAAATGACATATGGTGTTAGACAAGGCTGTATTCCTCCCCTACAATATTTAATCTCTTCCTTGAGAAGATAAGGGAGGACGCAGTTAAATTCTTCATAAGAAGAGTATGCTGCGGAGGAATCTTTGTGAATTATTTGAGATATGTAGAGGATATTGACTTAGGAAAATAATAGTCATTTGAATTCATAAAAATAAAAGGGTCAAATGCACCTTAGAAGGAAACACCATTGAAAAGTGGAAAATAGCTTTAATTACCTGGCATCAATAGTAAATGTGACATTAAAACAAGAATTGGACTGGCAACTAGCAACTTAGTCCGATTGGACGAGCTTTGGAATGCGAGAATTACGCTGGTTATATATAACCTTGGCTTCTTTAGTGCTTTATGCAGATGTGAGATCTGGGCCGTAGACAACAATCAACAAAACACTTAGAAGCTTTCGAGATGCAATCCTACAGAAGACTTCTGGGCATCACTTGGAAGCAAAGAAAGACAATTGATTATGTTTGGAAAAGGATTACAGAAGACAATCATGCGAAAGAACCTGAAAAGAGTGCTGACAACCATAAAAAAAACCCAAGTTTGTTAGTCATCCAATTATGGCGGATCGCGTGACTAAAGTGATGTTACTACATGGTATTATACCGTAGAAGCAAATAGAAAGAGAGAAAGGCCACAAGGAACAAACTGTTATTTCAGTGTCAGTTAAAGTTTTTAGCAAAATGAAATCCAGGAACATTTGTAAACTGTTGAAGAATGCAGAATTGCCTTTGTTAAATTTATTCATTATGTACTTCTGTATCAAGCTTTTAACAAAGTTGGTAAATTATAACTGACCCTTATCTGTACTACGAAGTGAACACAAGTAGAAACAACCGAAATGAGAAAGAAATATATTATAACTTAGCAACGTTTTGAAGGTTCACCCTTCCTTAACAAGGTCAAAGCAGCTAAGGAAATAGTTAAATATACTTAAATGTGATTAGAAAAAATTATCTCCATTTCTATAACAGCACAGAAATATCCATGTGACAGGTGTCGTCGGAAATGCGTTTAGAAACCATTTGAAGGTTTACATATTTCTAATATGTCGGGCCTCTTTAAAGTATTGATATCCAGCAAACTGACAGTAACCTTTATACCTGGTAATCCTGGATAATATTTTCTGGATGAGAATGTATCTTGTGTTCATCTATCCTCGAACGAAAGTAGATCACCTTTGGCTTGCCAACAAAGCAACGCCAACTGCCTTTGTGCTAACGAAATGTTTAAATTGTACATTGGACCGAGAGGCATTGTGAGGCTTTGAGAAATAAATAATTTCCAACAGAAATGGCTTTAAAATTATCACATTCGAAGCGTTTGTATGGCGAGCAGACCGTTTGCAATAAACATCAGAAACAAAAGCAAAAGGCTTTCTGTACAATCAAATAACAGTTCCGCTTATTTCCTTTGTACATTGTCAACATCCCGGCATCTCCCTTAGCATTTATTAGTCGTGTCTAAATCATGTCTGGAAAATACAATTTTAAACAGTTGTTGACATTTTTGTAGAAGTGCAAATATTCAGTCATAACCTCGTGATCGTTTCATAAAAAAAATAATTGTGTTTTTACCTTGCTGATACAAAATTTTATTTACAAAGCGTTTTAGAAAACTGCACATTTTAACTACACTTACCATCTATATTGCATGAGTGTAAAGTTTTTCAACATTCATCTCTATGCGTCTTTCCTTTGGTGCAGTGGAACCTCTCGAAACAGCGGTGCCGGCTCCCCCGTTGAGGCCATGGTCAGTGAAGCGCGTCTTCTTCGGCAGCACAAAGGACGCCTTGAGGCACGAATGGCTGTGCTGGAAGATCACAACAAACAGTTGGCACGTCAACTTGATCGTCTCAAACAGCTTATCAGTGCCACTGGGACCGTCATACCACAGGTAATACACTATATATGTTTAACATGAACTTTATATCTGTCATTCTGTTGATTATAGTTTGGTGTGTATGTGGCGCAGAGTTTAATACGTTTGATTCGAAAACGGGAGGTAGGGGATTCGCGCCTTGACCGGAGTCAAACCCGCTTGGTTGCCAGTAGTGATCAGTTCTCTTTCAACCGATAATTATATACTTCTTGAAAATTGATAGAGAAATATTTCTATTCTACATAATTATGTAGGACAGTATACGAGTATTTATATGCTTCGTTTACATTTTGTTTACATTTTAAGCTGTAATTCCTGATAATTTATTTATTTTATTTTCACATAAAAATGCACTACTCATAGTAGTATAGTTCAAAATTTGAAATTTGGTATGAACATAATTAACGCCTACACTCTAATTCCCCTCGCCTCTACCACATCCCCAGGTACGAAATACTACTCTTAATAAAGCAGTTAAAATCCGCAATGTTACCAATTTGCCTGCAAATATCTTTTCACTGGGAGATTGATTTATATTTCTTTTTTAAAAATTTAGGGTGCTTCCTCAGATGCTGAACTGTACACGAGTAAACAGTACGCGACGGCACGGCGTAGTCATCCGGCCGGTTCTGCCACTCATCTCTCGCCTCTCATTGGACAACATGGTCTAACTGCTGATTGGAAGGAACAGGGAGGGCATCAGTCGATTAGAAGATTGAGCTCGGGTATGTTACAACAGTACATATAATCAATCAATAATTATTGCTATTTATCTAATTTATTTTATCGAATGATTGGTTTACTTAAATTGAAATTTCATATTTAGAGCCTACCAGGAAATGCTAGGAAGCCAGTCTCTGAATAACTCCACTAATATGTAGACTTAGGTTCCTTGGCAAATAGTTGAATATGTAGTTGTAAATTCGCAACCATGAGCCTTCTTCTTTTTGCAAG
>JAUYWV010118903.1:0-11909 GCA_032274565.1 Nematoplana nigrocapitula
GTATTTATAGACACCGGAGAATGCCTGGAATTTCCACCAGGTATTTATAGACACCGGAGAATGTCAGGAATTTCCACCAGGTATTTATAGACACCGGAGAATGCCTGGAATTTCCACCAGGTATTTATAGACACCGGAGAATGTCAGGAATTTCCACAAGGTATTTATAGTCACAGGAGAATGCCTGGAATTTCACAAGGTATTTATATACACCGGAGAATGCCTAAAAATTTCCACAAGGTATTTATAGACACCGGAAAATGCCTGGAATTTCCACAAGGTATTTATAGACACCGGAGAATGCTGGAATTTCTACTTGTGAAAAAGTAATTTTGAGTAGGAGGAAACTTACAACAAGCTACTATAAGTGTTCAAGGAACGAAGAAGAGTCCTACTACCAGAGTGATCAGAAGAAACAAGTATTTCATCGTCAATGCATTCTGGCCTGCAAAGAGACTTCGAAGAGTGTGAACAAAGAGGCCTTGAGCGGCGTTGAATTTGAAACTGGGGAGAATAAAAGAGTTTTCTATTATTTTGAATTTAAGACTTCTTGCGAAGGAAAATCTTGCGTTTTTTATTTCATCTTTTTTTCGGGCAAACATTTTCTTTATAGGCTATCCGGACGCTATAAAGACTAAACTCACTAAGCTTTAGGTTTATTTCATTAGCGCTTGGAGTCGAGTGAAATCCTGTAAAGCGATTGTCTCCAGTATACGCTTTGACAACAATCCTTTCGTCTTATTTCTGTTGTCCAGGTATGCGATGAAGTGTCTGGACAAAAAACGCATCAAGATGAAGGGTGGCGAGACTCTGGCTCTCAACGAGAGGATCATGCTGTCACTGGTCAGCACCGGGGTAAGTCGCCTCATGTCTGATTTGCCTGCTTCTCCTCACTTCAACTCAGCGCGCAACAACAAGTTTTATTTTGTTGACCCCGTTGCGCACTGAATGACTTCTGTTTCCTGATTGAACCTTCTGAATTCAAATGTATAGCTGCTTCGAGAACAAGCGTTGTTTCTTCCAGTTAGCAATCAATGTGGACCCGAGCTCCGAACTGCCATTTTTTTATGAAACAGGCCCATAGATGAGCGCTGCCGTTAACCGGGACATCCGTCGCTAAGAGTGTCATGACCAATCAGAGGACGAAGTGATAAGGACTCCAGACTACCTGACAACCGGAGACAGGGTTATAAGAATTGGGAAATGACGTCATCCAGTTTATTTCAAGATATCCTGACCTTACTGAATTTGGAATACAGAAGAACTGAAGAACTGCCATTGCTATTCTGTCTCTCTCTGTCGTCAACAGACAGCAGGGGCGCACTGGCAGCTAGTCGTGTGTTTTATATTCAGCGCTGTGCATGGCAGCAACTGAATTAGTAGGGACCGTATTCACGAAATAAATTAGAAATTTTGACTCAACTGGTCCAATACATAAATTTGACTTATTCACGCCTATTCCCAAATTTCGTGAATGTGACATGCACCACATTTGGACGCACCTGAGTGAATATTGGTGCGGGCGGTGAAGTTGTACAGTCTATGGATAGAAGGCGAGCTTTCTAAAATGAACTCTAACTGCTACCTAGCACTTCCGATGATAAGACGCCGAATTGAATGATGAAAGAAGGTCAGGTGAGGCGAACTCTCGACTGCTGCGAACGAAGCCTCTTCGCTGAATCTTTTTTTCCGAGACGCAGGTGTGTCATCGGCAGTTCTCAATCAAGTAATGGTTAGGAGAGGATATAAGTGGATAAGCTTTCTTATCTCATGAGTTCTTTTTTGCGCACCGCCAGATACACACTCATTCTTCTCCCTGCTCACTCCTCGCTGATTTGGGCGGCCTGTTCACTGACAGTCGAGTCGGACGGCATGCCGTTGATTGCATGATATCTCCTCACTGTACTGCTCTAGTTTATGAGAGAGTGTCTGTAGATACACAGTAAGCCACAAGAAATCCCCGCTTTCAACCATGCCGTATGTGGAGGTGGAGGAGAAGAGGGGCTTTTCGTAACCGCTCATCATTGCCTTTAACTTTACTGATTTCCACATCCCATGGCATGTGTGTGTCAGAGAGAGAGAGAGAGACAGAGAGAGAGAGAGAGAGCCATTGCATACAGTGTATATGACACGCAATCTCTGTTCTTCATAACTTTCACACATAGCGTCACCGACGTCTGCCGAGAATAATTTAGTGTTGCAGAAAAGACGAATAGCACAGGGACAGCAGCGAAATTAAGGCAACACGTCAGGCGAAAGTGCTTTATTCGGTAACCCAGAGTCGTGTATCTAATCTATGATGTGTGTCACCTGTTTAATTAACACGAGAATGGAAATAACCCAAGACACATCACATGCGGTGATAAACACTGTACGTAAATAAATAGTCCAGCTACAGGAATAGTGTATGCGTCGAAGCAAACAGACGAGAGGAAAGCGAAAGAGGGCAGGAGAGCGTGCTCAGGAGGGGAGGAAGTGAGGGCGAAGAAGACGGAGAGAGGGAAAGGGAGAGACAGAGGTAGAGGGGAGACGGAGAGAGGGAAAGGGAGAGACAGAGGTAGATGGGAGACGGAGAGAGGGAATCGGAGAGACAGAGGGAGAGGGGAGACGGAGAAAGGGAAAGGGAGAAACAGAGGTAGAGGGGAGACGGAGAGAGGGAAAGGGAGAGACAGAGGTAGAGGGGAGACGGAGAGAGGGAATCGGAGAGACAGAGGTAGAGGGGAGACAGAGAGAGGGACAGGGAGAGACAGAGGTAGAGGGGAGACGGAGAGAGGGAATCGGAGAGACAGATGTAGAGGGGAGACGGAGAGAGTGAAAGTGAGAGACAGAGGTAGAGGAGAGTAGACGAGGCCAGGAGAGGATGCTATAGGGGTGTTAGGAGAGACACAGAGTGTGTTTGGGTAAGTTTGATGGAGGAAGGAGTATAGGGAAGAGAAGGAGGAGGCGAGATAATGGGAGTAGATAAGTCATGAGGTGGGTAGAGTGAGTGAAGAGATAGAGGAACAGTTTGGAGAGGAAATAAGGAACAGTGATTATAAAGCGTAGAAGTTTTAATCAAGAGGTAGAAACATGACAAAATTGGCGGAGTAAATGAAGCGATAACATTATGTTCGCTTTATTATTAAAAAGAAAGTTGATGAAGAGAACGCAAAAGAAGAGAAGAGGTGTGATGAACTGGTTTGTGTAGTGGAAGAAGTTTCCGCGGGTCCCGTGTCCGACGGGAAAGAGACAAGTCACTTGGAGAGGACTGAGGAATTGTTTTTGCGCTCTAGGCAAGCAGTATAGAGAGACAGAGGGAGAATCAGCGATTGCATTGGAGAAAAACGGCGACGCCTTCTTCAGTTTACCATAAAAACGAGTGTACTCCCTTTCCTCGCTCTGTCTGTGTCACTTCCGTTTATCGGAAATAAACTGAAAGCAACATGAACTTTGCAACATATATGTCTGAATATGGCAATGTATTGCTGTGCTGACAACACGCTGCACCATGCGTTAGCTAGGCCCCACCTGGATCGTACGATAATTGTCTCCAGACTTCCTCAAATGTACACACATACTAGTAGTTCTTCGTGTGCTGCGCGCGAAAGCATTTTCTGTCTTTCTCCATGACTTTCCACTTCTCCCTCGTCTCTAATCTCCCACCTATACCCCACGTTTGTACACGCCCAGTTTCTTTGGTAACTCCTGTGCCTTCATTCACCGCAGTAGGACGGTAGGGGCTGTGTGTATTCTATTGTAGATCGGCAGGGAAGTGTGGAGTCTGGGAGTAGACCACGCCATGACAGCGTGGAAGTTAGCCAGAATAGTATGGTCGATGCTTCCCACTGTTTATTGACGTACTTTCCAGACATGTACATACTACATATTTACAGTATATATCTCCAGGACGCAGTGCTCTTTGTTCGTTTTGCTCTGTAAATTACATTCTCTGCGCCCCTCCTAACACGACATGCGGTTGGCAGTTGTATTTGTCGACTTTAGTGTTTGGGCTACGTACGACGGCTACTTCGATAACTATCTCATGTTTTTTAAAAGAAAAAGAATTGCCAAACCGCTTTGGAACATAAGGAATTTTATGCAACATGTTTCGCTTCATCACGAAGCATCTTCAGGCAGACTGAAAGGCTAGTGACATCAAGACTTAAAAATCTACCATTAGCAGGGAAAGAAAAGGAATTGAGCTTGTTAAGAAACTCTGAGCTGGAAGAGACAGAAAACCCTTTAGGAACACAAGGACAGATAATATCATTTACAAACTGAGCAAGACCATGCTGACTACAGGTCTGAGAGGGCAATTATTTTTATGGATCTTTGGAAAACCATAGAGTTTACCAGGCTGGGAGCCTGAAGGAGTAATTTTAGAACGAATGTCTTTGCTAACGTGAGGTTTGATATATTTATTAATAAACTATTTTAGGAAATCTTCATTTATTTAAGAAAAAGATGAGAAATATCAACACAGCTAACTATTTTAAATTTAGATGGATCAGAGAGAATGGAAATGAGTTTACTAGTGTAATCCGAGCGATTAAGAATAACGGATACCATTGCCTTTATCAGGTTTAAGAAAAACTAAGTTTTTATTAGACTTTAATTGATTGAGAATTTCGTGCAGAAATTTATTAGCCTTGCTATTAATGAAAGGTAGAGACTGAAAGTAGAATTCCATGAAAGAGTGAGAAATAGCATGCTTATCAACCGAATCATCAACGGAGAGACAAACTTTTCAGCTAAATATTGAATAGAAGTGAGGCTTATCTTTCTTGGAAGAATAGAGGCCATATTGTAAAACAAAGCTTTCTTCTTCAGATAAAGAGGGAGAAGATAGGTGGGTTATTTTTAGAGAAAATAAGAGATTTTTTATGACTATGAGAACGTTGAAATTGAGACGTTATTTTTTAAATGACAGAAGACAGAAGAGACTTTAATTTAATAAATTCAATAAAGGAAATTTTAGATTTAATATTAGCTTCCAGATTACAAGACGTATGGGCAGCACAAATCCTAAACTCATGAAGAGAAGATTTAATTTCTTTCTTTAACAACCTAAATTGATAGGAGTTAGTAGCAGAAACAGAAAAGACACCATTTTATCCGGAATTTTACAGTGAAGAAAAGAAGGAATTCATTCAAGCACCTATTGAGAAAATCAAACCGACAGGACAACTTACACTTCCGAGATAACTAGGAAAGAGGGAAACCAACAGGACAACTTACACTTCCGACATAACTAGGAAAGAGGGAAACCAACAGGACAACTTACACTTCCGACATAACTATGAAAGAGGGAAACCGACAAACCACATTTACTTTCTAGAGTATGATAAACGATTGGGAGAGATGAAACATAAGAAAATCTAATTTTGAAAAGAAAAATAATATATCTCATGTTTGTTTGACAGAGTCGACTTCACTGATTTGTTTAAGTTTTATTTGGCCAACTGCGGGCTATACGCTGTGTTCTATAAATAGATCAGCGGCGATTTGCGCTATAAAATATGCAAGACATTACTTTTTAATTTTGCATTATATTCATATTCACAAAAAACTTTTGTATTGTATTTCAAATTAACAGTAGCTATAAACTATGCTCTCTACAGTATATTGAAGTTGGGAAGAAATGTATACTTTAAATTGTTATTTGATATCTGAACAAATTTGAGCCAGTGAGTAAAGAAACGAATCCTTATGGATTCTAAATAAAATAAGTTTTGTTATGCTTTTACAAATTATAATAGATTGTTTGTAAGATATTTAGGTAAAATATGTATCGGCGACCAAGTCGCATTTCACGTTGGATGTCATCTCTATAGTTCTATTTATAGAACACAGCGTAGCCTGCATGGTTGGCCAAGTCCAAAGACTTTAAATAGATTATCTAGATGTCGCACTGCGGGGAATTCCCCGTTGTTTAATTTTCTCTGTGTGGTAGAAAAAATGGTTTACTATTGATTTCAATGCAAATTCATGTAATTTCAAAGAGGCAAAACTACATGAAATATAACACAGATATGAACAAAAATTATATTAAAATGTGCGCCTGGATGAGAGCTACAATAATACATAACTTATAGCAGTATTCCGACTTTATCTAGTTTATCTGTGCCCTCTCACCCTCTAAGCCAGAGATACCTGCAGTGGATAATGTGTCAGCAGTATCGATCAGAATGAAAACTGTATGAATGTATCTGTGTCACAGCCAATCAAAGACTTATAAATGACAGAGTTTCAGATAGGTAAATGTAGGTGATATGTGTACATGATATGAAAAGTAAAACTGTAGAAATGTGCGCCTAATTTCGAGTTACAATAATATGTAAGTTATATCAGAATAGGTTAACAAATAAAAGTTATCCGTTGGTAAATATACCAAGTTTTGCATATTTTAAGCTGTGGTGTGTGGCAGAAGAACTGGGTGTGACATTTTCTTACTATCCAGACATTTTGATTAGTTGATTTTACTGGAATTCATTCATGACACTTTCCTTATATGTAACAGATTAGCAGTGTTCTGTCTACCTATAATGGCTATATTGAAGTCTGTGGGAGTAACTAATAAACCAAAAATTTTCAAAATCTCTTAATCGGGGGCTGAAATATAGCACTTCCAAATTTGAAATACAAGGATATGTAATACATATTTACTACAGAATTTGACAAACTAGATACCACCGATCTATACTGCTTATTACTATAAAAAACTTTTCTAGTTTAGTTTTTGATGCTGAATACGCCGAATAATCCATTTTGTTATGTGAGGCGTACTTTTGAGTTATACTACTCTGAAATATAGACAAAAAATTAGAGCATATTATTATAAATGCTTTGGACTAGCCCAATGTTGTCCAATTGAAATGAAATTTACTAGAGCGCTTTACTTTCAGTACAATCCAATTTCCATTCGTACAAAGTTTGAAATTAATGTAATGCTATTGGCCATTACAAATATTCCCCCCCCCCAAAAAAAGCCAAATATTCAACATTTTATATCGGCCTAATAGATATAAAGACAAAGATTTTTTTATTTGGAAACAAATGTTATAGGATGCGCAGATCCATTTTATGTCTCTGAGTCAAATTTCTTGGTAATCAAAGGTGATCTTTCAGTTAACCCTATTAAATTTAAAAAGGACTGTTCAATGCAAAATCTTTTAAGCTTCATAGATTCAAGTTATTGTCTGTCGATGGGCTTTACATAATTTAGACAAAGCATGTCAAAATTGATATATATATTAAATTTCAAGGTAATTGGTGAAGAAATGTCTAGGACAAGCAGTTAAGTAAAATACTGTAAAACAGCAAAAATTTATCATTTCTATTTAGTTTATCTTAAATAGTATTACTAATAATTGTTTTACTTACATTTTAAAAAAATATTTTGATTAATGTACAAAAGGTAGGTGCTCTTTTATACCCAATCCTTGTTAATATATGTCTCATGTAATTTTTCTTTTAGTCTAACTTTATATAGTGTCGAATTTCAATCTGAAACAAATTTTTAAAATCGGGTAACTTCTTCATGTACAACACATGACAACCACGACTTGCTATTTTCAATTTTAGAAATCTTGCTTTCCAGAGAATTAATTTTCTGAATAAAGCTTATCCTCTAAAAGATCAAATGATGTCTCAAAATTTATTTAAAAATTCCCTGACAGGGACTGGAAGTCGAAACTGGGTCGCCTGGGTAAAAGCCAGGATTACTAACCACTAGACCATAAAGGAGGTGAAAGTTTGTGCTGTTACCTACCATTAAATCAAATTGCCAATGCAGTCTATATTATTGCAGTCAAATTGTATTTTCTTTATTTATACTTATTCTTATTATTTTATAGCTATGCCTATACCCCGACATACACATAGGATGTATATGACTATGTCTATAAGTTATAGTCATTTATTACAAATTAAATTGTTTAAAGAAACGAATACCATTTTTTTAAATTATAAATTTACCCAGCCAGTGTAATAGCCGCTGCCTTCTTATTACACCGTACGGGCCTGTAGCCACTTAGAGTTAGATTTTTATTTCCTGCAAGTACAAAACAGTACAAATCGTCTATAATTTCCGACTCTATTGTATAGAAATGACCACAAGTACTACTTTTCAGCCTAAAATAATTACCTGGGAAGGATTGATGAAATCATCCAAATCAGTTAATTTCAAAGCTGTACTTAAACTCATTATTTGTCTGTAGTGTAAACTGGAGATGCGTGGATCTCGTATCCGTGAAGGACTGTTTACGGGGCTACCCTTTTCTCGTAGAAGGTAGCTCGGTTGAGTTTGGGGGAGGGGTCAGTCTCGGGCTATCTCGGGAGCAACTGAACTCGGTCTCTGGTCCTTATTCGAACTGTTGTGGCAAACCCTGCCTCGGTCGGTTAAAACAACGGCCCGGTAGATGATACAAACATTTATTGTAAGACAAGGACAAGCTTTAGTAGTAGAGTTCAGTGGCCGTTTTAAGGTCAATGTTCTCTGGACTGACAGTATGTGGCTCGGCAGGACAACAGGACCGGACAACTGCACGGGAGGCGCGACTGGCTCGGGGCGGCTGCTCGTATTGGTGGCTTGTACGGCGGCTTGTACGGTCGGCAGGGACTGGGGTAGTGACCGGGACAGAGACAGGGCGGTGACCGGGGGATCGACAGGGACATCGACAGGGACTCGACCGGGACTCGACCGGGACTCGACCGGGACGGCTTCTCCCACCGGGAACCTGTGTTTTATAGGGCTCCCCGGCAAGGAGAAGCCATCTCCCATATTAGCTGGTTGGTTCCCCCGAACCCTCCGGCGGTCCGCGGGATAGGCTGGCATTGGTCCCCGGCTATTTCCACGTTGGTGCCTGTTCTCCGGTCGTCCGCGGCTGGTGTCTTTGATTGTCCCCCGTCGCCAGGCGGCGGCGGTCTGCCTTTGGTTCTTCCCCCCTTCCGTTCGTCTCCCGTGGTTCTCGCCGGCGCTCCCGCTTCGCCTGTCAGTTGGGGAAGTGAGAGTCCCGCGAGAGGGGGGTGGCACTCACTCAGCACTCACACAGATAATGGGGTTGAGTCATGTGTTCTGTGTGTTCTGTCATGTGCTGTGTTCTCGGGCGCAGTGCTCTGTGGTGTCTGCTGAGCTCGCTGACGGCGCCATCTTCTGACTGCAGCCGTATCTCATGCACCCAGACCCGGGGGAGTTGGTCATGGGGTGTATGAGTAAGGCGGCTGATCATGTGAGGCGGGTGAAGTTCGTGGGGTCGTGTTTGGGGGTGTTCCCCTAACACTTCCCCCGCCACGTCAAGCCAGCGTCCCGCTGGGTACCCAAACCAAGGAGCCGTGCGGGAATTGTTACAAAAGCTATGAGTGATTAACAGAATGTGTGTCTTGACATTACCTATCCATCTATACTACTTTCAAGTCAGTAGTATAAAATATTTTAATTAATTTTTTAAATGATGGCATACTTGGTAGAAAATCGGGGTTTAAAACAAGTATTACTGGTAAAATATAATATATAAAAAGTTCCATTCAACCTATACCATCACTGAAGTTTCGAATATAGTGCTATCTGGTATGCAGTTCAATTACTCGTTGAAGAAGAAATAAGAGCTTTGGACATCTCACAAAGGGGATTAACAGTCAGAATATGTGCATGGGAAATCTCTCTGCACCAAAGCCATTAGTAGAACATCTAGTTTGTCGGCCAATTCGTTAGGCGCGTCTCGCGAATCCACGTCCATCGACAGGGAACGTTGTACAACAGGCTAATCCAAATAGTGCAGCGACTTCGGATGTTTGGCGTGGAGTTCATTGAATTTGACCAAAGTCTCTTGAATAGCGCTTAATTCGTTGTTGATCTCCTCGTCGATTGAATCGATCTCCATTTGATTGAAATGTCTCTCGAATACCTGGCCGACTTTCTGAAAGACGAAATCCTCCTTGCATATAGGGCCTCTTTCAACGGTGTGCAGAAAGAAAGCCAGACAGGAGTTGTACAGTCGAAAATTACACTCCACATTTTGCATTAAGCACACTCGACCATGCTAATAAGCGCGCTCTTTCCCGACGGCGTTAAACTGGCTCCATTAAGAGATGGTATTAAATCAAACAAGTTGTCAGTCAGTTGGAAAACGAAAATATCTTCAGAGTCTAAACAGATGGTTCCATCGTCGACGAATTCGGTTCGAAGATTTGCAGTTCTATTCATGCAGTAAAATATAAATTGCCATTCGGGAACTCTCGCCCCCTGTCTGATGGCTGTGCAACCAGTTTTCATCAAGTCTAGGTCACTTATTTTGTATAAAAAGTCTCGCATCGCTACTTTCTTGTTCGGTTTCTGCCAAGCTTCCACTAGTTGAGCGTAGAAGTGATCGTATTTGTCTTCCATTTCTTCCTTCCTCATGTGAACAACGAACCAGCACCAGCCAAATGAAATAGTGCGAGAATTAGCCATAAAAATTTCTAGGTCGCCAGGACAACAGGACCGGACAACTGCACGGGAGGCGCGACTGGCTCGGGGCGGTTGCTCGTATCGGTGGCTTGTACGGTCGGCAGGGACTGGGGTAGTGAATAAACAGGTGGTGGGCAACTACACGGGGTATGTATGTGTATATAGGATGGGGATGATTACGCCGAATGTGAGTGAATAAACAGGTGGTGGGCAACTACACGGGGTATGTATGTGTATACAGGATGGGGATGATTACGCCGAATGTGAATGAATAAACAGGTGGTGGGCATAGAATGTTAAGGTTTGTTCGCGGGGTTATATAAGTTGACGTAGACGTGTTTACACAGGGTAAGTTATGTGGGTGCAGTCGTTGGTCAAGGAGGTCGCGTTTCGGTCATTCGGTTTGCAATGGGGGGGTGGAAGGATAAGAAAGGGGAAGCGGCTTTTCTACCTCTACGGCCTACTATTGTTTTACCCCTACTTCGGATTTTTAGAAAAACTGCACCAGGCCAAGCTCGCAACAATCGCACGATTCGCTTTTTACAAACGTGACGGATTGGGCGAGGGTGTTAATTGTTCTCCCGTCCGCGCACAGGACGACGCCGGAGACCTGCTGGCGGAACACAAAGTTCCCCGGGTTGTGTAGCTGAACGCTCATCTCCTCAGCCGCAACAACCACCTATGTATTTCTATAAGGAACTAGCTATTCGGGGTGACAACTCTGTTTTCAATACCGGGTGGGGGGTCGCCTACGCATCCCTACTAGCTATCCGGGGTGACCTTGTTGTGTGGGTTAGAGGTTACCTCTACGCTACTACTAACCAATTGCGATGGACTTTTGGTAACGGTTACGTCCTAAATTCCTCACATCTCCTCTATCTCCACACATCTCGGCGCATCGACTATATTTCCACCTCAGCTCCTACTTCCGGTACGAACTCGCTGTCTGTGTCATATTCCGAATGGGCCGGTGTGGGTTCCGATGTTCGAGGCGCAATCTCAGGGGGCCTACCCGGTCGCGAGGGGAATTCCCCCACAAATCTTTTTAGTCGGTTGATGTGCAAGGTTTTCTCCCGCTGCCGCGATTTGGGATTGGCAGGCTTCACTCTATATGTCAGTGTGGTTTTTCGCTCGAGTACTCGGTATGGGCCAGACCACGGCTTGTGAAACTTCGCGTTCCGACCTGGTCTGCCCGAGGCGTGAACCCATACCAGATTGCCCTCCTCGAATTCTCGTGTGGAGGCGTGTCTATCATATATTTCCTTCATCCCCCTCTTTTTCTCCCCAGTATTTTCGGAGACAATTAGGTTGAGCCGGGTCATCTCTTCCTGGAGTTGTTCCACGTATTCAGCCTGTGGCAATTCTTCCTCCCGACCGGTCTGATAGTTCTCCTCTGGGGGGAGTCTCATCGGTCTGCCGAACATGATTTGGTGGGGGGAGATCCCTGTCGAGGCATTTGGGGTTGATCGATATGCGGCTAGAC
>JAUYWV010118914.1:0-11909 GCA_032274565.1 Nematoplana nigrocapitula
TAGTACTAATATTTATCAGCAACTTACTAATAAATTATTAGCTAATAAACGCTGAAGTTTTATGCAACAGACCCCAGATATTTTCACTTTATGTTGATTCATGTGGATTCAGCAGGACACTAATACGAATGTTTTAGAGGACGGTTGGTCGAATACACAAAACCGTTAAATATGTACATTCAAATATTTAAAACAATACAAAACATTAATTTAACACACAATCCAGTACAATACAGATTCAAAATACGCACTTTCAATGTTCTCCTACTGATAATGATACCGGTTGAACAGAATTCTCCGTGATTTTACAGAAACAAAGTGGACAGATTGGATTCATTTGGAGAATAACGTTTTGCAAACAATAAAAACAAAATACGTGCCAACAAACGGAACTAGTGTGGGGGAGAGTGGCTAGCTGACCACACGCACAACAGTAATATGGTGACCCGCTGTTTGAATTGAGACAGTACATTGGGGGATATTTAGTTTCAGAAGCTTCCCTATTTGACATGAGGAAGCCGGTGAAGACTTTTAGGGAAGAACGCCAATTAAAAAACGGGATAGCGAAAGCTAGAAATTCGACGAAACTGTGCCAGAGAAGTTCCCGACTGGTGTAGTCGAAAGAGACCTGGCGGAAAGATTGAATTCTTGGATAGATCATACGAAGACCAAACAGACGATGGGAGATGCTAACAAATCGACCATGTAAAAGAAACAGAACAAAGTTTAAGACGGATAGAAGTTCACACAAAGCTAATAGATACTGCACCCATTTTGTCGAGGAAAGCAGAGAAAAACAATCTCGCGCCAAAAGAAGGAATACATAAACAACTTTACGAAGTCGACTGCATTGCGACTTATGCAAGGTAAGTTCCATCAATTGCATGCCGTATGTGGCATCCTTGGCAACGAGTGTGTTCATATATACATAAGTTTTCGATAACAGTGTCAGCAGACTGGCTATATGAGGCACAAAGTCTGATGAATACGACTTTAGGAGTCTATCAATTCTCTCGGATAACACGTTGAAAACTTCTTCATCCATTTCAACTGAATCCAGCTGTGCAATTCTTAAAGGGAAAACTTGCAAGGTTGTTTCCATCTGAAACAAACGAACGACAACCAATTTTGAAATTAAATATAAACTACAGTACAACACAGTTTGTACAAAAATTACTTTTCTTCAGAATGGCAGTACAATAGTAGACATTACTGAATCTTCATTTACATTGTAATTGCATTTTCATATACATTTCAAAAGAGCCAAATGCAGACAGCTGATCGTCTTGTCTCTTTTACAAATAAGGTTTCTTATAGTATACAGTACATTGACAAGATTCATTTATATATGTTAACTGCGAAGAGCTGGAAGCAAACGCCATAAAATTGTAGGAGATTGATAAGAGAAATATGAGTTCATTATGGCACTTGTATTTAGCGACTATGGATCGTACTATATACAAGTTTATATGATTAAAAACGACGTGATTCAAATGAGGCAATTACACACTAGAAGGGCTTTTTGAGGGAACGCGCACACGGGGGAGACAGCGGATTAAATGGACGGACAACATTCGAGAATCGACGGGTATAGAACCTTGACGGAGTGCACACAGCTTGCTAAGAATAGAAAGTTTTGGCGGTCCATAGTCGTCAACCTCCAGAATGGAGATGGCACTAATGATTGATTGATATGCGCATATATAATAACGGAAAACAAATAACGTTTATTAATTTACTTTAGTCTAACTGACACGAAGAAAAATACTTTATGCACGCGCAAAAATTGATGACTGAGAGCATACATCAGAAATTTAACCTTTTTATCACCTACATGCATAAGATAAGATACATAATATACATGTGATAAGACAAGAATCGGTGAATGACTGTTCTGTACTTCTGTAGTAATAACCATGTAAATACTCTTAATTGTACATTTAAAATGGTTTCAAAATGGATAGTGTATAAAACAATAATAACTCACCTGTTCGCAAGAATGCCTTTCGCTCGCCGTTTATTTTTTCCGAAATGGCGAGTTTGATACATCCCGCACTTGTTTCGGGGAATTTTTCCAATACACAATCTGTAAATGAACAAAAAATGTGACGATAGAATTGTTTTTGTTAACTACCTATAAAAATTCTATTCTTGCCTGTATGTAATAAAACGGGTTTGTTGTTTTTGGGAGTCATTAAAACTAAAGAGAATAGGCCTATAATATTTACTTATTAATAAACCAGGATCGAAAGTTTAAAAAGAAAACAAAAATCTCTTACTTAAAATATATAGACGCTTACTTTTTAATAGGGTCAATTTTATAATTAAAAATTATTATTCCTGTGTACTGTATTATTTAAATGCTTTTAATTAGGTGTTAATTGTTCGTCACTATATACATACTATTCCGTACATTCTTGTTACCATAAGAAACACTTACCAATAATTTTTATTACACACTTAGGGTCCAGTGGCCTTACATCCCTCTCCGTCCCCGCCCTCGAACCTCGTTTACCGGAGAGTGTCGCCGATACAAGCTCCTCTCGTGTCCAGAAGTATCCCACTAACTGTTTAGCCAACTTTTTCGGCGTAGGGGATGACAAGAGCCGAGTTGGGATGTCGAAATTCTTAGACGAAAGTATCACTGATGAAAGAAAAAATGAACGTTTTATATAGCTGCATTTAAAATCGTATACATCATATACAGTAGTGTGCGCATTTAACAAATATGCATATAACGAAATGTTCCCATAACGAACCTGTTTTCAAGGCACGAACAATCTTTCCTATCTTTTTCATATGTTTTTATGTGTCTATAACGAATGTCTTCATAACGAAAATGCACATAATTAACTAAATTTCCTGGAACCAACGAAAACAGTAGTGAGCTTTAACGAACTTTTCTAAATTTTTGTTAAAAATATATAGCTCTACATTTCATATTTATCTAATTTACATACATATATAGTAGTTATACAGAGTTATTAAACACCCGAACGATTTTAAAGTCAGCCATCTTCGCCTGTCTCTTGCCTTCTAAAGCTTTGCCAACCAAGTAATCGTCCATCTTCTGAAGACCTGTCTAGAATTGATGTTCACCATTGAGTTGAAATTATCTGCGGATTACTTCCACTGCTTCAAGACACGCTGTGGCTGTTGGAGTTCTTGATGCAGGTGCGCATCATCTTCAACATTGTCGCCGGAGCTGTCACCAGTTGGTTCTGCCTGCCGTTTTTCTACAGCAAATGCAGCTAGATTTGCTGTGGTCGTGACATTCTCGACGATATTGATATAGGCATCCATGGTTAAAGATTCATCATTTAGCAAAGTTGTATCGAGGCTATTTACTGCAGGATTTTAATTTACGCCTTTTAACCAGTAATCGATTTAAACATCTTTGTAGGCAACTACGGTAGGCTTTTAAGTCTGTGCGCTTATAACGAACATTTTTTCAGTCCCTAAAAGGCACAAAACATCACATCCAAACCACAAACACCTCACAACACGAGAATACACACACCCCAGACGAGACCCGCTGTACGCAACAACAACAACTAATAATAAATTTAGTATATTATTTTAATACCTTGTTTCTTAGAGGTAGTACTTTCCATGGAGTCCGAGAGATTTTCTTTGTTTAGGCTGTTGGATGTCTGAACTAATTGTTCTGGAATATGTACTTGTGCTGGGGAATTTGGAGTGTGAACTGATGGATAAGTGCTTATGGGATAAGTGTTTTCGAATGTGCCAGAATGGGATGAAATATTTCTATTTAATGGTGTAAGGGGCGAGCTTGTAAAAGGGTTGGCCGATGTGCATGGAGTATTTGTAGAGTGCATGGGATGCAATGGCGAGAGTGTGTCTTCTACGCACATGAGTTGAGAGATAAAAGATGGCTCAAGATGTGGTGGCTGTGATGTGTTGTTGAGTTGGGGTGGATGTCGTTGTGAATCGTTTAATGAGGTGGCAGTAGTTGGCATGAGTGTATGAAAAGATTGTTCAGGATGTGGTGGCAGTGATGTGTTGTTGAGTTGGGGTGGATGTCGTTGTGAATTGGGAAATGAAGTGTCAGTGGTTGGAATGGGTGAATGGAAAGATTGCTCAGGATGTGGTGGCAGTGATGTATTGTTGAGTTGGGGTTGAATCCGTTTTGAATTGGGAAATGAGGTAGCAGTGGTTCGAATAGGCGTAATAGAGGAACATTCTTCAATAGTCAATGTAGTTGTAGCAATTATAACATCTTGTTTGGGAAATGTGTTATCTTCTATTAGATTTGAAGGCAGTGAGGTAGTAGCCGAAACAGGATCTAACTGGCGTGACATTTTTTCTTCAATGAGTTCTAGAAATACAAAAGAAAAACTTTATGACACAGCTAAACGTAATCTTATCTATGTTACTCACCTGCAAGACATCGATACATTGAATTCATTTTTTTGTGCAGCTTTCAATAATTGCTTTTTGCGAGGAGGCCTGGATAAAACAAAAAAAACTTGATGCTATATATATATAATACGGCGAAAGCACATATTAATCATGCGATATGGTAATAGCACTATGCAACAGGGGCTATGAACAGGCGGACTCGAAGGCGAGAAGAGGCGCTTCTTTGCCTCAAACGCTCCCCCTGGACCTCAACTCGGCCTGCACCAGCATCTCCCGACACGCGGAAGGAGAAGACCGCTACGCATATGTCGCTGACCCCCACAGCTCAGCGCACAGGACCTGCTTGGAAGGAGGCCTGATCCAACCCACCATCCCACTCAATGTTATTATTATATATTGAAATTATAATAAAAACGTGTTACATCTTTTGAATAAATGAAATTAAACAATCTACTATGATTTTTCGATATGCAAAACGTAACAATATAAAATGAAATGAACTTACCAGCAAAATCTCCATTTCAGCTTTAGTAATTGGAGCCTCTGAGTGTGATGTTACTTCCTCTTTTGATATCTTGTCTTTATTTGGAGAAGAGGAACCAGGGAGCTCTGTCAGTTTTCGCTTTTTTCCAGCCTTAATCAATTCGGTCTTCTTTTGCAGTGATGCTTCAATGGAATCTAGAACATAACAATATAAGGAATTTTCTGAATGTTCATTAAATATGAAATCCAACATAATTTAATACTACCATATATACTCGCGTATAAGCCGAACCCCCTACTTTGGCAACATATACCTGGGTATGTATAAATAGCAAATAATAATTGATTTAGTATCTTTTTTTAATAAAATTATTTACACTATTTGTTAACTGTATTTTAGTCACACTACCTGTTATCGCACATCATATTGATTTTTTCTCTTCATATGTTATTCCCCCTTTCTATCTGGATAGATAGCAGGCAAGATCGCTGTTCCCTAAAAATATGTCGGAATAAAGAGTATAGCTGCAGCTATCTAGCCTAACTATATACACATTCATTATGCTTGCATATAAGCCCCCCCCCCCCCGGCCCCTTTTGCATCCAAATTTATTCCAAAAGGTATCTGCTTATACGCGAGTATATACTGTAATTCAATTGAGATCAACACGAGAAGTTACAATTAAAGTAGGTTTACAAAATACTAGTAAGTGTGTATATATGGAGAAATAAAACTACATATCTAATTATTACCTGCAACATACAAAACTTTTCCTTGTTCAGTAGGGCCCTCATTCGGATCGCCATCTAATCGTGTGTACCGAATTAATCCAACTTTCCCACTTTTGATGTAAGCCCGATTTAAAACTGATGTATCTCACTCTATTGAAATCAGGTTGCTCTTTGTCCACTGAATTACGCCATATTTACTAGGCATATGAAAAAAAGTTTAATTTGACTTGTAAATAGGTCTAGAATTTAGTTGCTATATGACACTGAGAAAGACAACAGTTCAATTTTAAACAGTTAAAACAAATAATTCCTGATACTAAAGATGAATTATTGCAGTAAAATATAATTAAACTGCTTCAAATAATAATTAATCATATAGTAAGAAAACCCATACAAGGTATACCATATGTACTAGGTTGGAACAATAGAAATTCTATGCATTTTTGTGTAAATATTTTTTATAAGATTGAATATTAGGAAAAACAAAAATTTAAATAGTTAAAACAAGGGATCTGGAGCGGAGCAGCACAAAGCTATAGGCAGTGAAAGCAGATCTGTTGTGATTGGACAAAAGCGTGTCCATTGGCAATGCGGTCTATCAGATGTATATTTGCTTTAGTTTATATTTTGTGGGAAATAAATTAATATTTAGATATAAGTTGTGTTCGCCCATGATATATGCTCTTCAATGTATAGATAAACCATAAATGTATAATAGAATATTGAATTTTAAAGTATTTTTATATGCAAAATGCTTATTTGGGCTTATCATTTCTATAATAACGTTTGTATATAATTATTATAATAGCTAGGGAGACGGGCCAACAAAGTTTGCTAAGTTCGGGTACCCGCTTATCTAGCAAATAGAGCGCGGTCGAATTTGTCCTCGGTCACGTGAACAAGAAATCTTATCAGGTATACAGCATAAAAACAGCGCAGGGCAGCAGTCAAGTTACTTGCATTTCTAAAAACTGCCTTTCTGCAGCCTAGCGTGGTTTTAGGTCTAAACCATATGCGTCTATTTCTTTAGATTTTTTAGTTTGATTTGACTTTTATTGCAGATTTTTGTAGTTCAGCTTCAGGTAGTTGTACTTTAATTTCAGATAGTGTAGATTTACGTTCTCCTCAGCTGAATATCCACTGTTAATTTTATTTAGAGATTCAAGAGAAATTAATAAATTTATGAGTAACAATTACAATTGAACGCCATAAGAAACGTGAATGAAATTGAGTGATGCTCACAATAAGGGGAAATTACAGCTGTCAGTTAAGGCCTATGCCTACCAAACGCGTCGCGACGATGTAAAATGTTGTATACATGTTGTTCAATGAGCCTATGCCATTCAAACGCGACGAAAGTGAAGTTGGATTTTTTTACTTGTCTGCGACGCCGCGCAAGGAAAATCAATAACAGCTAGGACAGACGAGTCTGATTGGTTGCAAAAATAATGGCGTCCCGCTTGTTGGACATGCCTGCTCGTCGCGTTACTTTTCATGGGCATATATGCTTATAGAGACCCGAATTCATGTCATCCTCATACCTATTTAGTGCGCGAGCGAATGTGATTCATTCAATAGTCACGTAATCAGTGAACTGAAATTGAATGGAAGCAACTGCTTGAATTTGATCTTTAAATACCGTTGTTATCATTTGACCTAAACAGACTTTGAACATCCGTAGCTTTACATCTGCACACAACGCTTTATCGGTGGAACTGTAAAGTGTTTCATACCAATAGAAGTTCAAAATCACTAAGCATGTTTGTTTAGCATCTTTTTCTGAATTATTTTACTGTTTGTTTGTTTGTGTATTTGTTCGTGTGTGGACAGGTGAAGCTGTGGCGGATACCGGAGAAGGGCCTCAAATATGATTTATCGACTCCCCTAGTCCAGCTGGGCTCGAATGAGGGCGGCCATAGCAGGGGGCTGCTCTATCTCAGTTGGCATCCATGCGCCTCCTATGTACTCGCAACAGTCGGCTATGATCACCAGGTGAGGAGAGAGACAGCCTTTGGTTTCTGCCCGATTTAGTTTAGTCGCACTGCTGATGAAGCTGAAATTTACAATGCGCTTCTGTCTTACAATTATTGGAAGCGTGTCTTGTGACCGTCTGATGTATAGGAATTAATGTTTACCTGTCAATGACGTCCAGCAGTAGTTTGCCGACTGCAGGCGTTCTCCATTTTTTAATCCACATTTTCCGCCTGCAGACTGTTGTGTTATTGTATGGTAGTAGCATATGCCATTTAGCATAGCCGCCGGATTGTCTACACTTTATAATTCTTATGAGCCGAGTCCACTTACTACAGCAGGTGGAAAAGTGTTGGAGGTTGCGTTTGCCAAATTCTGTTCGTATTTGCATATTCGGTTTCGTCGCTTCACAGTCATCTACCTAGTATAGACCTGACTGGTAGATCAACTGTTATTATCAGTAGTAAGGATTTCCCCCTCACCAACTCCCCTCTTACATTGTCCCATCATTGTCAACCGTCGAAATAGCTCGAATCGCTTTCGGTTTTTGTCATGCCCGTCTGTCTCGGTAAAGACAAGGCTTATTTAGTCTAATGACGGGACCTCGTCAGACCGACAGACAGATGCGAGGATGCTTCAATGTCTCCCTGTTCATAGTACATTTTAAAAAGTAATCTCATTTTTAGCAGTATGAAAATAATAAACGGGGACCGATCCAAATATATTATTAACTAATTATTTAAACTAAAAATATTGCTGCTACAAATTGCAAGATTTGCATTATTTGTTGAAACAAACAAAAATTGCAGTTGAATGAGGATGGTATGGTGCGTAGGAAAGTCTTACTACTATTACCTGCCTTTGCGTACTCCTCTCAACCAGTTATGACGTACTGTATGTATTGTAGGCTTTACTGTGGAAGACATCGCTAATGATCGAATCTTCGCCACCCCCCATATGACCATCAGCTTTTAGTATGGGATGCCGCGCAGTCGGCCGTGTTCACTGCCATCGCCTGCCACAGAGAACCCATTCAGTCGCTGGATTGGAATCCGGACGGCCGCCTGCTGGCGACTAACTCCAAGGACAAACAGCTCCGCGTTATCGATCCCAGATCTGGCGCTATTGTCGGTCAGACTCAGGCCCATCCGGGGCCGAAGGGCTCCAAAGCGGTCTTCGTGGACGATCATCGCCTGACCACTGTCGGATTCGGGCAGCACGGCGAACGCGAGTGTGCCCTGTGGGAGATGGTAGGGCGGGTTTCAGTTTCCATTTTGATGTTTTAAAATGATAGGCACTAAGCTATTAATTGTTTCTGACGGTAAAGTGCCGTATGACCAATTCATTTGACGCAAATGCAAACAACACGACTGCCTGCATAGCGAAATTACATGATTTCTTATTGGACGGTTTAAATTCTGAAATAACTGTCAGAAATGCGTCATTTATTTAGTTGTTTTAATTTGAGGAAAACCCGTATGAGGTCCCGGTACATGCAGGACTTTGCTTGCTGGAGCACGACACCTCCGCCGCGAGAAGGCGGCTGCACGGGGCTCATTCATTAAGTCATAAACATGTCATCTATTGAAGAGTGGTAATTGACGAATTGTTAGTCCTGCAGGTGCATGGGGTCTGTTAACAATGTACATTCATACGAATTGTATGTAACCAATTATCGCGCTGGGGTGCACTGCTGTCACATGTCCTCTTCTTTGGCTATGGGATGAACCATGATAATCATCAACCATGGCCACATGTGAGTCTCAAGAAAATAATAGGAAAAATCTAACACAGTAATATCTCAACAACTTTGTTCTGCGTTGCATGACTTCTGAGCCTGTTCTCTTTAAAATAATGAAAAAGCCACGATTTAACACTAAAAATGCCATTCGATTTAGAAAAATACCATCGTGCTTCAAAAGACAAGGTTTTAGGATGTCCTGGCAGTGTACCCATGAGAAATACTATAATTAATCGATCCTTTTCAAAGTCACTCTCCTCCTCAGGGGCAATAAGGAAAAAATGTAGTATACAGTATATACTGTATGTACGTACGATACAGTACAGTACGTTCACGTGTATTATCTGGAATACTGGTTGACTCTGTGTGTCTTTGTGCTGTGTATTGTTTTTTCTGTCGGTTTTGCTTCGCAGAGGAATTTCGAGAAGTCGGTCCAACGCGTCGATATCGACCAGTCGTCGGGTTTGATTTTCCCCTACTACGATCCGGACTCCTCGATGCTTTATCTGGCTGGAAAAGTGAGTTCTATATATGCCACTGATTCGGGCAGTGAACGCCTTTAGCAGTCGAGGAAGCGCAGCACCGCTTTGCCCGCAGGAAGCCGAAGGTAGGAGATTAACAAGATCACCGTTTAAATACCAAGGATTGGACTAATTCATATTGACGAACTGTATATAGATACAGAACGAGTAACTAGCCAGAGTTGTGTTGTGATTGGCATTAAATGTTTCCTTCACCTCTCTCAATTTCTATATATGGAAATCGTTAACTAAAATCATTTTTTGACTGCGAGACTATTTGACAAAAGTACACGTGAATTTTGCCGTTATGTTGAAACCAAAACAGTCGTATTTCCCCACACCCAAATACTGTAAATATGTGTTTACATACAGTATATACGGATTGTGTAAACTTTTCTTATTCCCAGGGTGATGGCAATATACGATACTATGAACTCGCTGAAGGAAATATGCACTATTTGAATCAGTTCAATAGCGGAACACCACAACGCGGTCTGGGTAAGTACGAAGTTTGCTACTAAGGTGTGTGATTTTCGCGTTTGTTTGCCTCAATTTCACCGAATTGTGTATAGTTGCATTATCAACAAGTCAACTTCTGTTTCACTTAACGAACCAACCAGTCAACTACCATATATTATGTATATACGATACAGTACGTTCACCTATACTGTGTGGAAGGTTGGTTGACTTCGTGTGTCTTTGTTCAGTGTATTGTTTTTCACTATGTATTTGTATAGGTTAGTTACCTCATGTGTCTGTCGTCTACAATCCGTCTACACCATAGAAATCGGATTGCGCGGCACAGCTATTTAAAATCCGATTTCTATGGTCTACACGTACCCTGTGTTACGTGTGTGTCAATTTGCTGCTGTGTGTGGGGTGTGACAGTGTGCGGATTTGTGCTCTAGCTACAGAAAAGCTAACTGGCTATATCGGTAGATGGTATGCGTGTGTGGTAGACGGACGTGCAGCGGGCACATACTTTTTTGTAGAAGGCCTGCAAATCGGGGACTTTGTCTGCAAACTGCGCATTCCTCTTGCGACCGATTTATTTGTTTTTTCTTTATTGTCATTTTATTAATTTGGACAGAGAGTGTTGATATGTCATAAAACGATTCAGGTGTAATGCCTAAGCGTGGTCTTGACCAAAGCCGATGCGAAGTGATGCGCTTCTACAAGCTTCACGTGACCGCTAATGTGATCGAACCCGTGGCAATGATCGCACCCCGACGCGGGTCCTATCGATCGGACATTTATCCGCCCACCAAGGCCGCCGTACCGGCCCTATCATCGTCCGAATGGTGTTCGGGAATGAATCGGAGTTCCGTACTGATCGATATGCAGTCTGGTCGCCTGATCAACCCGCCAAAGAGTGATCCGGAAAATGGAAATATTGAGCCTAATGTATGTTATAATTCTACTTGTACAGTATATCAGTAGTCTGCGGTGTAAATAACAGTGTAAAATTTGTTTTCAGGCAAAGTGGTCTATTCAGTCGCCGTGTTCCATTAAAAATATCGCTCACTTACTCAGTTCTCCAACAAGTTTGGATCCATCGACCCCAATCCCCGATACTGATAAGTCTACACCAGCCACGCCCTACTACACTCCGAATGGAAAAAGTGTCGATCGGGACTCATCAAGGTTAGTAGTAATACAGAGTGGTGGTATTGCTTAAGCTTTTCAAGGCCAATATTCGGCATGTTCTGCGTGTGCGATCAGACATCAGAGTGGTGGACAAACTCGGCTGCGTTCAAGGTCAGGGAAGGGCCGAAAAGATCGGCGGCCAAATCAATGTCATGTGAGTAATACGGCGGGTCCGCCTTATACGTATTCTATGTTCGATTCTGATTTCTGTGTGTAGCCCTTTGTGACAGCGGCTGGTCATACCTTTGGTGGTCATATCTTCGTTATTTTCATCACTGTTCTGACTGCCTCTTCTTCGCGCCCTGTGTGTATGTCGTACTGGCCGCGTTATTCTGGGGGCCGTGTAAGCAGCCAAACCGCGCGTAGGAAGTCCCTCACCCGAACAGGATCATCGCTCAAGATAGAAAGATCGGGGAAAGGGCCAAAGAGAC
>JAUYWV010118925.1:0-20581 GCA_032274565.1 Nematoplana nigrocapitula
TGTCAGCAGAGAGAGCGCCGAAGGTATAACATCATGAGAGGGAGCAGAATCAGAGACGCAGAAGGGGAGGGCCTAGGCTGAGGTGGAGGGACTGTGTGAGGCAGGACTTCAGGGCAGCGGTCGGACCGGGGGAATGAGCCGAGTTGGCAGAGGACCGCGTGTGACGTGAAGAAGACTTGTGCACAATGTGACGTTTTCATATATGGACCTTACCTATGATTTACATTAAGCAGTGCATCTATGTACTTTGTTTTGTGTATTGTATAAAAATAAAAGGAGTTGCAAAAAAAAGATTTTCAATTACATGCCTATAATTACACGCGATAGTCTCACCAGGCTAATCAGATTAATTAATTTCTGATCATCGAGAATTAAAAATGAATGAGACCTGCAGTAGTCTTTTAATGGTGTTGTGCCTCATGTGGAGATTCTGGAGGCGGAAATAATTTGATTATTCGTACAAAAATCTACTCTCATATAATAATGTACTTTTAATGCATCGGATAATTTTCTGTTTATTGACCGAGTTTTTTTAAAGCCTAATCTATAAATACATATCTGTATAGGTTTCAGACTGTGAAACAGTTTTGTTAACTAAGACTGCAGTATATTTCGAAACAATAAAATTACGAATATTCCGCGCCATATTTTAAATGTTTATGATCAGATGTATCTAAACGGCCAAAAAAGAGGATTTTCTGCCATTTTGCTGTGTTGTTATGCATCAGGCTATCCATGCATAGTATATAAGGACCCATAATTAATTTTCTGTTACGCAAACAGCTCCCATAAGACCCGGCCTCGTTTAGTAGCCGCATTCTTTCAATGACTTCGAATCTTGGCCGCGTGTTCATATTCATTTATGAGTCTCAAAAACTGTCTCTACGTGTTCGTGTTTACCTTTTCGGTTGCAAAATTTATATATACAGTACAGTATAACCGTCTACTCTAAATGTTAATTTTTTCCTTATCGCTGACGATTCGATTCTTGGCGATAGAGTAGCTTCTCGTTAAAGCCGCCTCGAATAATACAGGATTTCTCGATCAAAATAGACTATCGCGCACTCAAATTTAGCTTTTATTCACACAGAGTAGAGTTTGGTGCAGTCAATACAGAGTTTTGTTCACACTTCACAACGCTATAAGCAATCGATTTAACCTCCTCGTTCAATGAAATTAGAGTTGTAATCATTCAATGTAAACATACAGTATATATTTCAAAGACACAAATATAAATTTCCAGTGTAGTATGATGTACATTGAATGATTACAACGCTATTTTCATGAAACGAGGGGTTATATCGATTGCTTATATAGCGTTATTAAGTGTGAACAAAACTGTGCAATGAATGCACCAAACTCTGAATGAAAGCTAAGCTGGAGTGCAGGATAGTCTATTTTGAGCAAAATACTCTAGCCGTACATCCAAATAGCACTATGTAATAGTATCCAGGGAAAATACGGCAATTCAGCTTTGTCAACGACAGTTTTGTTGTTTGCTGGTACTCCGTCCAACTTGTGTTCTGACTGCACCCTGCCGACTGGGAATTCCGGTCGTTTTCCTGCTTTCTGTAGCAGTCCAACTGGTATAGTTCCACCCCTATTTCCTTCAGATAATTATTCATATAGCTGGGCAGCGTCCCAAGGCCTCCCTTTACCTCTGGAAGTACTTTTGTCGGCACTTTCCACAACTTCTGCATTACTTTACTAGAGTACAGTAGACACGTCCATTTAAAGATAAAGGATTTCCGTGTAATTTTATTGACTGCCATTTCGGCCAATCAAATGCGACGATTTTCTGTTTTTAAAAAAACAGTAGAATTTGGTAGACATGTACAGTAAGTTTTAATACAATGATAGAACACATTCATTACATTTTAACTGTCTATGCAGTTTATTAACCAAAAATAAATATGAGCCCTTCTGCGATTTTTGCCCACCAAACAGCCCCAGACCGAAATCACATGTTTTGACTCGCGTGTCTACTCAAGTTGATGTATTCAAACCTCTTTGATTTTCAACCACTGCGTTGTCCTTTTAAATTTCCTTCTTCTCTATAGCAACGATATCTGGTCTACTGTGTTCAGTCACGTGATCCGATCGATGTATTAACAGTTCAGAAATATCATTGTTGTAAAGCAGGATACAATCGGTTAAAATCTGTGTTCGATCGAGATATGACTACAGTATAGCCTTATACATGTAGTATAATTGTATAATTTGCGTAGAAAAATGCTGAACATATTAAAAAATAATTTGGAAGCATCAGGGCATTTCGGTACCTAAATGGTGGCACACAGATGATTTTGACCTGACACCAATTACTCTCGCTGTTCTTCTATGCTACAAAGATTTAAACCAGTTGAGTGACATTTAAAACATTTGTGGAAGTTGCAATTAAGACATTTGAAAACCCTGAAATTCATTGCGAACAAAAAATGTGAATATAATCGATTTGTCAATGTATAGTATCAGCTACATAAATAAGTAACATTAGTATAATTTTGAAAATAGTAGTAGTTCTTAGAATTAATCATGTTGAGTACGTGTGCTTAGGAATAACTTTTGTGCTCACCTATATATTTGTTTTTTGACAGAGGTATAATAACATAACTATTTCTTTAAAAGAATGAGACTTAATATGTGACTACAGTAAATCACATGTTGATCCCATTCGCCAACTCGCCTGGTCAATAGTATAGTATTTTCTTCAGACACACAGACCAACATACACAAATTCGAGTATATATAAACTTAGATGAACACAATCGAGTAAACAAACCAAAGTCTGTAAACGAAGGAACATAGATCATCGTTATTGTTATGATTTTTATATCGATCTTATATTCCTAATAGAATGAGTTCTAACTTTACCAATATATTTTATATGTCTAAATTTATGTTGCATCTCCTAAAAAATCTCATTCTAAAATTTGAATCTGGTACTATTTGGTATTATACAAAAGCTATCGGAAAATGCTCTACTCGACCAAATCTTAAAAAAACGAGAATACATGTAGTTATCTGGCTATTATCACTCTGGATCACGCAATGTGAAGAGCTATTGATAACAACGAGAATCTTTGATTGACTCTACAGGATCAGAGGAGAAGTACTAGGCAGCGAGCAGTCACCATAACAGACACGGATTTTGCTGACTATATCGCACATTATATCGGATTCCATCAAGGAGGCAACATCTCTACTACACAAAGTTGAAGAGGCAGCTCTACAAATTGGTCTACATTCGAGTACAAACGAATTAAAGACGGAATTCATCAGTATAGGAGAGCAAAGCCAAATGAGTGCAAGAAATGGGAAACCTATCAAGAAAGTTGAAGACTTCCAGATGTTTCTGGGGTCTTGGATCAACACCACACAGAGAGATATGGATATAGGTCTAGCAAAAGCGTGGTCAGCACACAGTAAACTGAATCCCATGTGGAGATCGGATTTAGATAATCGCTCTAAACTGCAGATCTTCAGAGCATCGGTAGAAAGCATACTCCTATATGGTTCAGAAAGCTGGACTATAACAAATTAAATGGCGCTTACACAAGACTTCTACGAGCAACACTAAATATCAGCTGGCGGGAGCACCGCACAAATCAAGAATTGTACGGAGAAATCCCGAAAATTACGGAGTCGATCAGGAAACGCCGACTGTCCTTTGCAGGCCATTGTTGCAGAAGCAGTGAAGTAGTTCCACGACTTACTGTTATGGGAACCAAATCGAGGATGAAGAGGTCGAGTTAGGCCGCGAGGACATACATCCAACAACTGGAGAAAGACACCGGCATGCAGAGCAAAAAGCTGAAAAGGGCTATGGAAAATCGAGATTTTTGGAGAAGGTTCATCATGCTTAGCCGGGTTAATCCCGAATGAGTACAGTAAGTAAGTAAGTAGTATCTGGCTATAAATTTCACTTCAAAACAGCAACATAAGCACACCAGTTGATTTTCTATCCAAATACGCATACAAGAAACTACAAATTGTGGAGGTGCAAAGTAAACATTGAATATTTCTCCACCATATTAAATGTAAAGAAAGAGGAGAGGGTTGTGTAAACGATAACAGTTGTCGATTGTTTACATCATTCAAATATGTTTATTACGAAACGATTAGCTTCACATTGCACACGACATTCTCTTACAATTGTATACTCAAATGTAGACTGTATCTCATCACAAAGATACAAATATCAATTCAATTCATTTTACCGATATTTTGATCGATATCTTTTTCATTTAAAATTTGAAAGAAAATTTACGAAGTTTAAGGAGAAACAGCAGCACCAATAGGTTGGACAACATTTAATCTAGACAGGTTTCGCTTATACAATAAGCATCGTCAGAGGGATATTTACAGATAGTTTAGGCACAACAAAACGTGACACAATATTTAAAGGTGGATGGACAGAGTACATACATAATTTAAATAAATAGACAATATAAACACATACAGACAGAGAAAGACATCAAAATCTAAATTACATAAGCTTTATACATTCTTTAGAGGCGATTTCATAGCGATTCATTTATAAAATTAATAACTATGCTATAGGATTTGCGTCTCATGCTTATTGAAAATGGGTTAAAATCATTTTGTATTACACTATATTAATCTACAATGGTGGTAAAGCATAATGACTGTGAGCTGGGGCACTCATACAGCTATTTCGGAAAGTTATCGATGATATTATTGATAAAAAGAAAATGGACAGGATAAGATTCTGTTTTGAACAAACCCAGAAATATATCGAATTCTTTCTTTTAAAAACCACCATGATGATACACTTTGGCTAGAGTTTTAATTTTAACTTCCTCCATTTGTCAGATTTTCGGCATTTACAGTATATACCAACTCACCCTCATGGGGTCACGAAGCCGCTTGGCCTACATCACATGCATGCACCCAAGGGCCTTTCTCATTTGCTCCATCGTACCATGCCTGATTAGACTCAGCATAACAGAGTCGGCGTGCGACATGCATGTTAATTCAGGCAAACAAGCGCCCCTTACTCGCTCGGGCTTTCCACTGTGGTGGGCAAGGAGATGAAGGAGATCCGCCACCGAAGAGCGTTGGGAGGTCGGTGAAGTCACGAGTCCCATTGTGTTTATCCGAATCCCATCCCCGGTGTTCTTTGCCGTCACTCACTCTTTCCATGACTTGTTTCCTTTAAAATCTGGGTTAATATACCATGATCGTTTTTATCCTGTATTCTTCCAAAACTGGTATTCCATCAAACTAAGAATTTTTTGTAATTATAATCAATTTTACTGAAAAAATGTTAATTATAGAAATTTTATATGTAATAAATTTTTTGTGGTCGTCAGGTGCTTCGTAGAAATAGGTAACTCTTCCTTTTCGATAATTCATTTGGTTATTGAGCTGATGATTAAGACGACTTCAATATATTTACTTTTTGTATAGATTCGCAGTATTTACTAAAGATGTATAATCTGTATCTTCGTCTGATACAGTGCGCTTTCCTTATATGTTTTATTGTTAATCTTTGGAGGTCTCGATTGGTTTGGACAGAAGGGTGTCCACAGTAAACGCGGTTATCACTAACCAAGCATTATTTTATTTCAACTATGATCTCATATTTTCTATGACTTTTGCGCATTATAATACAGTCATGGTAATTTAATGTGTTTCCGACTGATACACTATCTTATCTGTCCAGATTATTCCAGGAAAAATATTTTGATAAAAACTTTTATTTTATATGGTAAATCTTTTTTTAAATGTTTAAACTTTCAACAGTGATAGAGTAGAGTAGAAATCAGCATGTTTGAAAACAAAATGGGACGCTACATACTCGATGTAATATCTAAAAATGAATAAACTGAATTGGTCAGTAGCAACCAAGCAAAAATCAGTACAAAAGTTTCCGAAATTCTAAACACGAGCAGTCTAATAAAGCTACTTTGTGAATAGAAATGAGACACTGAAAATAAACTAATAAAGGACAATATGGTGGGCAAAACCAAGTCCACACTTTGCCCGAAGCAAAACGGATCAATATTTGGGAAGGTTTTAAAATGCAACAGAATATATGGGACATTTGCATAAATAAAAGCAGGAAAGTATCAGAACGGACAGAGGAATTTTATCGACTATCTTCTAAGAACAACTGAAACGGTCGGTAGACTTTTTTGGTAAATAATAATGACACAGAAAAGCCTAAAATGTTTTGTATTAATGGTCGACTGTTTTAAATTGTTCCTCTTACTTGGCTTTGACTATAATTTGAAAAAATACTTTTACGCATTTAAATTCGCAAAACAAAAAAATAAGTATTTTAAAATAAAAGATTATATAATGAATATGTCTTTCTTTACTAATTAATGTTTCAAACGCACTATTCATGTCGATGTGTGATTGTTTGTTTGCTATGTATATATATATATATATATGCTCATTTCGATACTCCTCTAAAACTAAAACTCTTCACACACACGCAGACACATCGGCGGGGAGTATACATATATTAGGCTACTTTTTATTCCATAATCTAACGCATTTTTGCAGATAATCGAGATTAATTACTACTTAATAAGGTAAAGTACTTGTCCATGCCCCGTTCGGCAGACTCAATCGTTGCACTTCGCTGTTATCCAACTGAATTAGCACCCTTATGTGTCTAAGACCGAGCAGCCATCTGTCCATATCTGTGTTGCTTTTAGAAATGCTACTGGTTTGTCACGTTCCATTTCCGGCGGTGTCTTTTCTTCAGATGCATTTATTTCTAGCTTAGCTTTATTCATCCACAGTGGTTTGGGGAAAACCGGCCCGTCATGCGTTCTCTGGGTATGTACTGTATGTTGGAAATTTTCTTCTTTCTTCCAGCTTCTTGTTCTTGTTCAGATAGTTACCCTGACTGGCGCTAAAGTCGGCATATATGCTAGTCCACGTACAGTAGCTGCGAAAGTATTGATCATAACATTTAAACAAACAATCCTGAAGAAAAAAATAGGTAAAACTAACATCTGACATCTCATATTTCTGCTACCCAGTAACCAGAAGCCGAAACCGGACATTATTTGGTTTGTACATGTACAGTAAGCATGTATGTGAGAATATCGGAGCGTTCATTTAAATAACGAAAACGGCTGAGAGGTTGTTGTTATTCCTTTCGCATCGGCCAGGACTGACCACTCTTTGCCAAACACATGTTTTATAGCAGTGTATAATTTGGAAGGCTAAAAAGTGAATCGGGCCAGTTTAGGCTCGCGGAACTGCAGCACTTCTCTCGGATATAGAAATACGCCCGGGGGCGCTTGTAGCGTCGCTACGACAGCGACTGCAATGCCCCGTATAGGGGAACCCATACCTGTGAAGTCTATCTACACTAGATGATTTGATTGTATGAGTTTACAAAGATGACAATTAATCTTCGAGTCTATAATAACCGGTGTCACCGCGCATGCCTTCCTTCTATAAAGAATGTGTTAAGGCGACAACCCCATAGGGCAGTCAGGAAGACCCTCTAAACATCGGTTTAATCTTGGGCAGTTGAACTTAACTCATTTTAAAATAAAGATGAGTCGATTGCATCAACCGTCCACTCTTATTGGTGGTCGCCATACTTCTAGGCTACGTTGTGTTGTTACGGCCTCTTAATAAATTTATATATCCCTAATCTAGTTTCGGTTTAGAGAAAATGCGGTATCCATACCACAGGCTCTTGTTTCGATCTGTCAAAAGTTCTGTAGAAATGTTTACACGAGTTAGTTTTATAGACTAGGGATGAAAAGTACTTATAAATACAGGTTTGAGATACTTACATATTTATCTAATCATAAGTTGACAAAGTATGTGTTGTTATTCCGATAGCTGAATTGTGTCAGCTAAACTATCGTACATGGGGAACATTTCTTTTTTCTTTTTTATAAGTAAATTACTGTTATTTTAACGTCCTCAATTAGAATATATCAATGTACTCATAAACCCTGCAGGTTTCCTGACCGTCTCCGGTATACATATTCACTCTACAGTAAATAGCCTTTCATGATTAATGTATTTTATAAGAAAAACTGCATCATCGTTATCGTCACCGTTGACCTTCTCTTTCTTTTTTCGAAAGGGACACAATCGTTTCCATCATGCAACTAAACCTTCAGCATTAAAGGATTTCATTCAATTTCGGCGACTTTTCCCGATATCCTGCAAATGAAGATAGTGATGCAGACAACGATGAGTGACTATCTAGAATGAATAAGTAAACGGAACATGAACAGATGAATATATACTTGGTTTATTTTTAGTAAAATATATGAAATATTGTAGTTAAAGTAACGACGAAGAATTGGATAACATTTATATTCTCATAAGTATAGAGCATAGAGTATTATGTTCTCTATGCTCATTAGGTATTCAACAGAAAGGACAAAAAAAGTCGAATGGTCCTCATATCGCATATTACTGTAAAATGAGTATTAAACCTAAACTGTCTCATAAGTTCTATAGCCTTTCCCAAATCAAAACACCCCATTTTTACTACAATCACGCTCTTTAAATGTGAACCAGAAGTATACTTATACTCATCACATAGCCAGAGGTAAGTACCAGCTTTCATTAATATCTGAAAATGATAACTGGGTGCACTTCTTAAGATAAATCCTAGCACGTTCACCCAATCAGTAACATAATGGTAAAAAGTGAGTTTAACAAAATCAATTAATAAATAATTAAATTTGAGAAACTGATAAAGAAAGTATCGTAAAGCTCAGTAAAGCGTATTACCTGAAAAAGGCAGTATTAAGTAATCGAAAAATTAAACGTATAGTGAACGGGTTAAAAACTCATAAGCGCTTATGTTAGAATTATTTTACGCGAACATATTTTCATCAGATTATTGGAAAAATCACACAAGAATATTTCAGTACCCTAGCACCTCATCCTCAACAAGAATGGAGTCAGTAGTTGTCCGTTTTCCAATATAGCAGATATTTCAGTCATGAAAAATAAACACTCTACCGAATCTGTCGTCACTCGTGACGGGAAAAGCGAATATTTGGGGAACTATCGGAAACATCTCTCTGAATCCGAACAACACCAGTTTGTTGACCTTCGTTTCATGTAGTTTGAATTTCCACACAATGGACTACCAATGCTTGAAGACCCTCGATTTTCTCACAAAGATTTTTTGAAACACCCTGTGGCGTTCTTCGCGATGGTGGATACGTCACAAATTATATCAGACGCCTCAGAGTCGATTTTTGATTGCAGCTAAAGAATATATTATTATGTTTTCAAATTTAAATTTAACAAATGTGAGTTTAATTCCGTTCATGTGTCATTTAACCATTCCTTTTTCGTCAGCGAGTGTTAATAATGCTCTCTTCCATTATTTCAAACAAAATCAATTTAGTTCTTGAATATTTTAAAAAACACCATTAAAATGAAATTCCCAGCGAGCGGAATCAACAGAATTTAATCACTTTGATTTTGTCGAAATAAAAACTATTTTGTTAGGTAGGGTATAACATCCCAAAAGGACAGAATTTTCATGTTTTGTTGCATAATACTTTCTGTTTTAAATTTCACCCTTTTATTTAAATTGGCTTGAAAGTTTGGAATAAGTTATTCAACTTAAATGCAACTATTAACAACAATCACAATGCGTTTTATAACTGCAGATCAATGCTATCATCGATCGATGGGTAGAGATTACTGCTTTTCACGATTGTCTGTTTTCATATTTCGTATAAAGATCATTGCCAGAAGGCAGAGTATAGAGAAGACAGTATGTATATGCAAGGATAGCAGAAAATCTCAATTTGATGCGACAAACTGTGGTATCTATCATTGTGAGATCTAGGACTGGAGAAAACGACCCAAGAAGCGAAAGAAGGCGCGTGGAAATGTCAAAAGAAAATGAAGCTATGTGGTTGTGGGATGTGCAGATAATAAGACAACCATTACGCTTAAAAAATCCAAGCGAAAATCCTGGCTGACATTCCGGACAATTAATTACGTGCGACGCAATCCATTAGTAACGCGCTCAATGGGTAATTATACTGTACACAGTGAATGCACATATCCAATGGAAAGAAAGGGGAATATGAAGTGGATGAGAGATAAAGATAATCAGCAAGTACGTGGATGGAAACCAGATTTCAATCTCTGGAAGGCAAGAACACGTGGAAGGAAGAGCACCCGAGGTCCATCCAGCTGTTTAACAAGTAGAAGGTCAGCATGTCATGGTGTGTTTATGTCAGTGTCGAGTGCGAGAAAGGCGTTTTTAGGTATGAATTTTGTTTGAACACAGTTCATCCAATTAAAATGTTATTATTTTAATGACAGACTTGAATTTGCTTATTTTAGTATCTGTGAATGCATGACGTATTTCGTTAACTGATTTTAAAATCACCAAATAATCTCACGAAAAAAATTTAATGTATAGTAAAACGACTATACCTGCCTTAAAAAGTTCGCCGACGAAATTAAAACGAGTAGATTACGCTTGGACAAAATTGAATTTACTTTTATTGAATTCCAATTTGAAATAACACATACTATGTAGGTTTAAGTAAATTTCCATATTTTCCTTAAGAGTCTATTGCCTTTTGCTTCTTGAAAATACGGAAAATAAAAATGTGCCAAACATTGCATTTTCCGGTTTCCATTTCAAGTGAAATTAACCAATGGGAGTAGTAGTTTGTTTGTTACCTGTTGTAAAGTACAATATCGGGTAGCCACAGTTTATTGCATGGGATTCGCATTGTCGACAAGTTGTTGTACTCCAATGGATTCCACAGGAGACGTTCATCGGTCCATTCCTGCACACACACACACACACACACACACACACACACACACACACACAAACACAGACAGCCAAGCACAGAGTAAGCATAACACATTTTCATTAGGGCAAATCTGATGAGGGTTAGCGGTGCGCGGTGAGATCAAACAAGATTCTTGATTACATGATTTATTGTTCCCATAGAAATTGAGACAGGAGAGCTGTGAAATTTACAGTTTATTTAGGATTTTATTAACAAGAAACAACAATGAATCCCTACCCATGTCGCCATTTTTATAAAAGGTAGCCATCAAAACTGCGTAAATATTGACATTAATATGTATGCCCAATGACCTGATTTCTTAGTCTAGGAAGTGGCGGTATAGGCCGAGTTAAACTCTCCTATTAAAACTTATTCTCACAAAACATCAATGAAAAATTGACATTTTATATTTCTCATTGATTTCTGATTTAGGAAATTTATTTTCGCGCAGTACTTTATCTGTGTTGATGAAATCAAATCACCACAGTATCTAATGATCATAAAATGCAGACAAAAATGATTTCTGCTTTTGCAATCTCAAATTGATAATTAATATTTGACAGAGTAGAACGGTAAAGGTCAGTGGCGTATCCAGGGGGATGCTTTGGGTGCTCGAGCACCCCCCTCCAGCATTTCAATTATGCTCATAATTTAACTATACGTTGTATATATATATATGTAATATAGTTAGTTGTATATACACAACCACTAGATAGGCAATCTAAATTTAATCTTTTAATACCGGAATTATTGTCAAAGCCATTTCGGCCAAAATACTGACTGCTATTCGGAAACCGGATTAGATGCAAATAATTTAAGAAACATAGCTTTCGATGGCGTCGGTAATATGACAGGATCAAAGAAGGGAGCAGCAGCAATGATACAAAAGAATATCCCTTAGCTCTGTACCTTCATTGTGCTTCACGTTGTTTAAACTTGGCGGTTGTGAAGTCGTTGGAACAAACGTGTGTTCGAAACATGATGGGTATAGTGGAATGAATCGCTTCTTTCTTCGTTTCTCATCCGAAACTTCAGCTGACTCACGAAAAAGCCAGCCTGAGTCAACCGTTTCTAAATTGAAAGATCTAAGTAGAACTAGATGGTTTCAACGTATTGATGCTCCAAACTGTTTCAAACATTTAGAAACAATTTGTGACGAAGGCCCTCAATTGTGGTCGAATGATTCCTTGACAGATTCAAAAGGACTATTGCTTAGTATAACAACAACATACTTTTTAAGCGCCTAGGTGATCACAAATTCATGTTTCTCTTATCTTCGAATGTTAACTTGTGGTCTCTCCAAGGGGAAGCCAAGGACATTGTTGAGGCAATGTGATATCAACACGGTTAAAAAACTATAAAACATCCTCGCGATACAGTATTAGTATTTACAATTTTCATGATCAATGCTTCCAAGTGGTTGAGAAAATGACAGATATTGTTGGAACTGATATACGATTGCCCAGGATTTGTGGAGACAACGTCATCGCGAAAATGTAGCAGGCCCCTTCGATGTATTATCGCCGTGTCATCGCTATTCCTCTTTTGGAACACATTTTGATGGAGTTCGATAATAGCTTCAAAGCGCATCAAAATACAGCAAAAATGTTTATTTTGGTGTCATCATTGCTATCCGATAATCTGGATGAATCAATCCGACATGTGAAAGAGCTAGTCACAATGCTGTATGAAAAGGATCTCCTTGATCTAGAAAATACAATCACCGAGTATGATATGTGGCGGACTAAATGGAAAATCCAGCGCGAAACTAATGGCCAGCAATATTTTCCTAGTTCTCTAACCGCTGCCTTTCGACACGCAACCATCATATTCCCCAACATTAGGGTTCTACTTGCTATGTTGTGTACTCTGCCGGTTACAACATGTTCCGCTCAACGATCCTTCAGCGGGCTAAAAATAATCAAAACAAATTTAAGATCAACAATGACCAGTCATCGCCTCTTTGGTCTAAGTCTACTACATATTCACGGTGATATCCCGGTAGAGGTTGATGGGATAGTCGATAAATCTACCAGAAGAAACCCTCGTCGTTTGCAATTCATTAACATGTTAGGATAGATTCAGGCTTTCTTTATTTACATCACAAATATTGCTCCAAACGAACCTTTGTTATCTAATTTATGTACAAAATAGTTTGAAAAACTATAATAAACTGTATCATTTACCTATTCCACTTTGTAATGTTACACAATAAATGAATAAAAAATTATCATTGTATTTTTTTCCACCGTGAGATTGGCGCCCCTCAAGGCCTTAGCACCCCCTAATGGAAATCCAGGATACGCCACTGAAGGTATAAATTCCCGATTCGCGGCAGGTATATGCAGACACAACAAAATACACTAAATTGCAGAAATAATTTAAGCCCTGGTTTTCTATATACAGTGCGATGATCGCATATTAGATGTTTTTTAATTATTAATGTAGTCCTTACAAGGGCTGTTGTCGCGTTCTCTGAAAAGGGTAAGACGACGATCGAAGGGCATTAATGCCTCGTAGAGCCTCCTCGCAGTCCGAATCGTAGAAGTCAATATTAGCACGCTAACAATCTACATGTAACTAAAACGAGCTGCGAGTAGCTGATCGACAAGTCTGTTAAAATTCAAGGACCTGTAGCGTACAATCTTGCTGAAAAATTAATTCAACTCTACTGCGAATCGCGCCTTTATCAAGAGAATGAAATAGCACTCGACTCTGCTACAGAATGGCTACCCCGTATTAGGCAACATTCAGTATTTCTGAACGAATTTACAAATTGTAATAAATCACATTTCCATTCGCATTTCTGCTCGGACTTTGCCCGATACATCAAGCTTTCAAGGTGAGGCTTTTGCAATTAGTACCTTCGGTTGCAATGTCTTGGTGCTTTAAAAATGTATTTACTGACTGAGTTGTATAGCGGGTATATGCCAAAGAGGATTGATTGGTCGAATTAATGATGTATATGATATGTTTTGGGTTTTCTTTAAGTCGAATAGATAAACTTTTGCTTGTCTGAGCAAGCGCGCCTTATGAACTACTTCTTTGCAATGACCAGGTGGGCTTTAGTTATGAAATCACCTGTTTATATGTACATAATATATGCGGTGTGGATTTTATAATATCCTCGGACAAATCTGATTTGGATGAAATATATATTAACAAGTTGACATTTTTTTGTATAGTCATGATAGAAAACTTAGTTAGTGCTTATACGAACAAACTGTTTAATATGCTAAACAGAAATAATTATGCTTTTAGATTAGAGCAGAGAATTTTCTCCATCAACTTCCAGCAGTTTAAAGATGATATGAATTATAAAGTCGTTTTGGAATGTATAGGTAAATAGTCAAGCGTTTATAAAATCTGTATGATATTAACAATCTATTATTTTGTTATATTGTAACGTTCAATTATCCGATTCTACACACCATGACCCCACGCATACAGCAGGGTATCTCTAGAGAAAAATTTCAACAGGCTTATTGCAACAAATTTGACTTAATCTCTATAACATTGTCTATACGTTTGTCGTCACAATTAAATAATTATTGAGGAAACGATATGAGAATTTCATATTTTTCCTACACTGAAGTTGCAGACAAAACGCCTGTTCATGTATTCAGAATGGAAATCTAAATGAACAGAACTATTTTCTTGAAAAGACGAAGGGTTTTGTTAATTAGAATTCAGACTCATATATAATGTAAATTTAGTACGGTTGGCTGATGTGATATCGCATTCATATTCCAATAGTTTTTTTAAAAAATGATTAAAATTAGGTTGTTCTGTGCGGAGTTAAATAGTTTTTTGTTCCACATGAAGGCATAAATCTACAAAGAAATCGCAGTGGCAGCTATTCTAGTATGCTGTTTGGTCACTTCGGTGTTGCATTGCTTTCTTTAATGAACAATCCTAGGCTTTGATGTGGTAATTTTTAGTTGTAATAGATTATCATCTGTGTTACGTGAATTTTATATATAGATGTTGAAATTCTGCTGTTAAACATATCGTACCTATATTGAAAACTTTAAAATCAAAATGTGTTTTTAATTGGTAGTTTATCTCAATTTGTTTCAAAATATTAATGTGATTAATGTATACAGTTTCTGAATAAACGGTTCAGTAAGCTTGTTGAGATTAATCATTAATTTTTATCTGCTTTGACAAATTTCAAATGTATAGTGAACATTGCGAACTAGTAGTAGGGAAGAGCCATATCTGGACCACCCCAGCAGTACTCCCTTCGCCCAAACTATATGAATCCAGGAGGTGTAAGCGGCAAAGCTCTCACGCGGGACAGCGCTTTGTAAAACAATGCCACATTTTTAAGCGAGGACCATAGATTATTTTTTATAAGAAGGAATGTAATTTAACTAACAAGATAATAAGATAGATAAACAGCCGGATTAATCATTAACATTTGAAAGTTATAAAATGTTCAGATTTTATGAGCTTGTTTAAAAAACGAGCGTTTAGGGAAAACATAAGGAAAATATCAGACACAGGATAAGATGGAAGATTGTGATTTAGAACGTTTTCTAACATTCGAGATAAGTAGGATAGGGTTTCTAGATGGAAAACGATCAAGTCAGTTCAAGTCAAAATATTTAGAATAGAATATCAAATGTAGAAGAATGTTATACGATAAAACGTTTATAAATCACAAACTTTAATATTTTGCCTAATCATCAATGCTATCTTCTGCCTGTGTTTAAGTCCTCATATAAACGTAGATTTATTTTGTATTGAAATTTAGTAAACAGGAAAATTCTAATAATGGACTTTTTTGTAAGTCGCAGGTTATAGTAATCTATTCCGATTCGATAATAACCAAATACACAATCAGTTGATTATCTTTCCTTTCTCATATCAGATATTGACAATACCATACGATTAGAACAAACACAAATGTCAAATATCAACCTAACACGTGTTTGAGGTTTTTGGGAAGAAAATTGTACAATTCGTCTTCTGTCTTACCTGCTCTAGCCACACGTTGGTTGTTAACACCTGGTTGACCTCATCCTGGAATACATAAGAAGAAATGCGAAACACTTGAAAAAATATTTTTAAAATATTGACATATAAAATATTCTGTCTGACTATTGCTAGTAGCTGATAGAGAGCGCAGGGAAGAATGTGAGTGTAGTCAAATTGGCTTCCACATATGAGTGCTTTGTTTTCAACAAAATTATTGATTTTATTGTAATTTCTATTTCTTATGTTGTAATTTAAAATATGATGCCAAAAATACAGTGTAAAAATGGAGAAGTTTTTCCATTTCAATTTGAAACCGGCAGAAGGACGAACAAACACTTACAGTACATACTCTGAGAGATTTGCAGTAAGTAGATAATGATGTTATGTAAAAGCATTAAGAAGTGATGACTGCAGCTCCTTAATTGATGTCGTGTGACACGACTTCTGTCATTTTGATTTGATTTAGCACAAATTTCTGTTTCGAATAATTTTTTTCAAGTGAAACAAAATAAGAAATAATTGCACACACTACGTTGTTTGGGAGTTTGTGGAGTCTAAACAATTTAATTAATTTAAAGGTAAATATGAAAACTAATATATACAATAATTAGCACATTGCAACCATTTATATCCGAGCAAAGTTAGATATTTTTTGTGGATATTATTTTTCTAATAATAAAAATAAAGGACCCTTAGAAATGACCACTTAGAATGCCCTAAAGACATCATCGCATATATAAAGCGTGATAATACACTGTTGTTTCAAACCTCTGCGAAACTGTGAGGTTAACACATGCTTTGCCTTTTCAAAATGAATACGTGCTGAATATGTAATATAAAATGTCTTCTCTCAGTTCCTCAGTCTTGTTGATAATCACTTCTAAATTTAACGGAACAATTTTGCAATTTATTAAGATTTACCCTTAAAATCACGAAGAATAGTATTAGGACTAAAAACAAAATTCTCTGATAAAAATATAAATTAAAAAATAATAATACTGAACTAAATATTGATTTACTTGTCATATTTCTGTATAATATAAATGCAAAAGTATCAATACATATAATTTTCTACAAAAACTAGTAATTATTTTATATAAATACCGCTGTATATTTGGTCTTAATAACCAGATCCATATTTTCCGGATTCTTTGACTAGAGTTCCCTTAATCGACATAATCCACTTCTTTCGAACTACGTTATTTAGGTGCGTCAGACATAGGCTTTTTGCGAATAATCACTCTAATATTACTCTCGAGACGAGTGAGTTTTTATGGAACTACTATGATTTCATATTTCGTGTCGTCGTCGTGGCGAGCGATCCCTCGATTTCGAGAATGACTGTCTTTAAATGCGCAATGTTAGTGGCTGTACAGGCCAAGACGTGAGGTACAGGTCTTTCCACAGGTGGAACAGGTGACTGTCGTAGGAAACTTAATTTAAGCAGAAAGGTGTACTCGCTGAATGCTATACTATCCAGACAGATTTGTTTCTTTTCGAAAACACCCTTTATTCAGAATAGATATACATTAATTTTAAAATAGAAATTTCTGATTATATTAACTATAGTCTTGATTTACTCGTACAAATTAAACGTTGGTAATCCTTCACTGTTCGATCATAGTCTAAGGCTAAATACTGAATCAACTTTAAATGCTCGTTGTAAGTTATGTATTCACGATCGATTGCTTTAGGTGAAGCTACTGTCCCACAGCTCCCTAACTGCAAACCTTTTCTAAGTGGCATTTACCATGACCTATACTACTGCTGTCGAACTAGAAATGTCATCGTTGTACTTTGAATGACGTCAGAAAGGGCTATAGAAATGGAACATGACTTGTATAAGTGTTTCATTGACTATGTCAAAGCATTCGACAAAGTCAGCCACCAACCACTCATTATAGAATGCTAGAACATCAAGTTGTTGATTGGCAATAGATAGACGTTAGCTAGACGCTATGAAAATCGATAACTCCACACGTTGAATTTGTCGACATAAAACAAGGCGTCTTGGGTGCAGCATTCTTTCCCGAAACTATTTTCTTCGTGCACCGAAATAATTTTGCGTAACATCATAGAAAATCAAGGATAAGTATGGATGGTGAAGATGTTAACCGTTTTACACGGGGATGACACCGAGTCGGATGAGACATTACAAAATGTTTTAGGCGCAACAGTGGCAGAAAGTGCAGCAAAAGTCTTGCATCTTAGTGTTCTCTAAATACAACCGGATACCAATTTGTCCATTCACTGTGCAAGGAAAGGTATTAGTGCAAGTACTGGAAGACCAACATCTGGGTAATATTGTCAAATCCAATGCTAAATGCGACACTAAATTAAAAAGGAGAATTAGGCTGTCCAAGGCAACATACACAAAGTCGGCGATAGTACTGACATCTAGTAATATTAACATACAAACCGAAATCAGACTGATTACATGCTATATGTAGACACACCGAGTCATGCGAGCGAGGCTGGTGGAGGCAGCGGAAATCTGCTTTTTACGAGAAGGTGAATTGTCTTATTAAAATAGAAAATAAAAGATAAATGTGTTTTGAAACGGGCGGATGTAAAACGGCAGGTCATTAGGGGCATTGTAGCCTCTGTAGTCTCCGGCAGGTCAGATGTTTAGACTATGTTATGAGAAAAGATGTGTTGGAGGTTTGGTGGTATGTGTGTGAAATTTGACGGACGTCGGTATTCAAAGGTTAACATTCTTGGACTGGTTGAGAATGAATCGTCAGAAGAGTTCGAGGGCCTGTTTAAAAAAACTTAGCAGTTAGGAGCTCCTAAATAGCCGCTCCTAAAGTTTTATGAAACAGGCCTCCGGATAAAGAAAAAGGCGCAAAATTGGGTGAAAATATGTGTCATTTGCGCAATGAAGATTGCGTCATGTTATTTGCCAATAAGATTTTTTATCCTCACTAAATGGTTATAAATTAATTTAATATAGCCTTTGTCATTCAATTTCATATTATAGGCATACAATAACGTCTTCAGGAAAAATAATTTAAATAGAAACACTCAATTTCGTCGAAATATTTGAATATACTGATTAGCGACATTCAAATTCGTTAAAGAATAAATATTTTTTTATAATAATAGGTTTATTATGTAAACTGTAAAAATGCAATTAAACATAAATACACACGACAAAGTTTAATGACAGTTAATCACCCAAAACTACTGTAGAGGACGCTGTCCTAGTCCCATATATCCTCGTAGCGAATGCACGTCGGAAATTATGTAATTATATCATCATTTGGAGGCCATGCCATTATTGACATTTCTGTTGTGTTTCACATCGAAAGAACTTGTTGTTAGTCTTTGGAGGATGCCCAACCGATATTTTCTGAGATTAAGACCAGCCAAGGCAGCCGCACCGCGTTCATTGAGTTATTGCAGAAGGGCCAAATCATTAAACTTTCTTTTCACTTCTGCTTTAATGCTTGATAATGCCATCTCAATGATATTCAGGAAAGGACTATAGGCAGGTAAATGTTTCATGCTGTGGTTTGCATTGTCGAGGTTTGGCTAGTGGAAATATGGTTTCGCGTTATCGAAAATAAAACTGACTCGTTCCTCGTAAAGCCACTCATTATATTCCATCAAGAATACTGGAAATGATTCATTTGTTAGACCACCAATAACAAATAAATGATGAACCAAACGAAGGCGTGGAGATACTGCCATCATACGTGTGCGATTTGGCCCCTTTTGACCATTAACTAGTCGAATAACGCGCTGACCGATCTCAGCCCGACCTTGGGTACGACGAGTCCACAGATTTAATCCACATTAGACAATATACACGGGTTTCGCTCTGTTGACCCTCGTTTAAGTACCAATTTGCCTAATCCTCTCGAGCAACTTTCACATCATCTCGATTCCAACCTGCTGGGACATCGCGAGCTAACTTCAGGGTTATCATTCTGTTCTTCAGATGTCTAGCTATCGTTTTTGCTGTTACCCAGTGGCGGATTACCCATTCGGCTGAGTAGTCTTAAGCCTACAGGCCCGGGCTCTTCAGAGGCCCGGAATTTTGAGTTTACAAAAATTGTAGAATTTTTCAGATTTAGATACAGTGCGCAGTGGCGGACTTACTTGCCAAACCGTCCTGCTATAGGGCCTCCTATTCCCCCCAAAAGATGCTATCGTATTCTTTCCTAACCCCCATGGTGCTCCAGACTCTCTCAGTGGCGTTGCGGGTTTGACTCACATATGTACTTAGAACACTATTCACAGGAGATAAACGACCATTTTTACGCTATTCATCAAACTCGTCCACGTACACTCGACAGGTTTCGCATAACTGCAAACTTTTTCATGACGAAAAAGTTAATAAATGGTTGAATGAAATCGTTGCATCTCTCGTTGGATGGAGTTTCAAATCCCATTGTGCTCAGGCAGTGTGCACTGAGGTCAAACATCCCGCGATATACACACTGCATTCTAAAAAATGCAACTAATCTAGTTTTGCATAGAAATACGTTAAGACATTAATGACTTGTTTTCACACACATCCATTATTCTTTCGAGTATTATACAGGGACTGTTCTGATATTTAAAGTATTCCCTGGTGTTATACGTATTATTAAATGTAATTTACCTTTTTTTGGGGGGGGGAGTTATAAAAGAGCTGGCTTAAAAAAAACATTTTTAAAATGATTTACTTCGACTGTATACCAGACTATGACTTAGCTAAAAACAACCGTGAGACTGTCATTTGGCCAGAGAAGCTCGAAGCACAGAGCGTCGCTCACCACGCACATCACCGGAAAACTGTCCATCAATCAGCC
>JAUYWV010118926.1:0-11906 GCA_032274565.1 Nematoplana nigrocapitula
TGATTGGCTGACCTACTTTCGTTGCTAGGGGAATTCCCATGGTTGCTAAGGGAATTCCCAAAATCTATTTTTAGGTGGGTTAGATAGAACCAAACTCCTACTACTTCTTACTACTGTAATATCATCCTAAATTTGAAGATTGTATGTGGCACTATTTATAAAAGATAGGAACATGCTGAATTCGACGAAAGTTAAGAAACGACATTATACATATAGATATATCTGCTAAAAACTGCACTTTATTGAGTGAAACTCAGCGACATAAGCACACCAGTTGACTTTCTACCCAAATACGCATATTAAGAAAATACAAATTGTGCACACGTGCAAAGACAATTTTGCATATTTTTTCGCCATATTATATCTAAAAAAATAGGAAAGTATTATCTAAATGATATATAGCATTTGCGGAATTTTTATATCTTTTAATTTCAATATTTCTGCACGCGGAGGTTCCTTAATTTGATTCATTTCCTTTTATTTTGTCGCATTTCATCACTTATCTGATTGGGGATCAATAAGAAACATTTGATTGCCAATTGACACACAGGGTATATCAGCAAAAATAAATTCGCAAATAATGTTATTTATTTCACCTGCTTTAGTGAGCAGTATAAACTCACTTATTTATAGTGCGCGAGCTAACACTATATACTGCCACTGCGCTACGATGTCTATCTCTGTTGACAACTGGCAGCTGTGGCGCACTGTGAACTATATAGACGAGTTTCATCATTCTGTGGTTGGAATCGTAAGAGCAGTATTAGTCGCATATGCAGTATTCCATATGGAGAAAACGTGCCAACTGTCAGACAAAGTTTTGCCGGGCAGGGGTCGTATATCCAATACTGTAAGCAGGTCAGTTTTGCTAGGACAACTCTCTGGCAGACTATAGAGGTTTTTTGTACAAAGAAAGCATTACTATTCATTTCAAGCCTTCAACTCAGATCGGGGAAGTTAAACACTGACGCTCTTTCTCTATCATTGACGCAAATGGCTGACTTCGCCTAAGCCAAGTGGTAAAATATTGTCTGACGTTGGCGATGCAAAGATCTTGACCGTCAGTGTGTTCAGCTATAGACACCGGGCGGTAAGACGGATGTTATAATGTGCATGGGAGCAGAAACGTTAGGAGACTGGCAAAAGAAGCAGCTAGAGAGATGGAGGTGTCAAAACGGACGGAAATGAGGATAGCCTGATGAATGATTGGTGAAATTGTATCCCCGTTCTATGCGTATAGAAGCACTGCGAATATATTAGAGAAAGATGACTATTGTAGCCAGGCATTCGGTGAAGAAATCACTGGGAAACACAACAGATAAATGTAAAAAATGGTAGATACCATATTTCGAGCGGAAATTTGTTCGTCAGGCACTGTGTAAAAGATGCAGACGGTTGTGTGCTGAGAAAGGAATAATCATAAAGCAGGGTTGGATCCAGGGGGGCAGTGGGCACGTGCACCTCCTCAGAAGTTTTTTTTATACAATAGTGCCTAAATGAAATTGTTTAGACTTTATTTCGCTATGCACCTAACATGGGTATAGCAAGTCTACAAAAGACTGTTTTGGGCGCTTAATATGCATATATAGTAATTCTACAAGATAGGGTTAATAGACCTACAGATATAGGTTACTCAGTGCGCCTTATAGCCCTATGGTCTATTGTTAAGACTTTAATTTTATTATACTACTAGAAGTAGTATATTTTGGAAATCATGTATAAAGATTTGATGGTACATGAAAGGCTAGCGTTATTTTCTGTCTCAGGGTCCCCAGCGCCACCTGTAAGATCCGAGCAATAGGCAATCCTCTAGGGGGTGGATCCCCGAATCGAAAACTAAGTGCACGGAATTCCCCCAACAACCAAGAGAATTCCCCTAGCAACTTTCTGCTACTATTTTTAGCTTGACATGAAGTCCACCAAACCTCTACTACTAAGGCGCGTCTATTTTTGCCTAAAAGCCTATATTATAGCGTCTATTTGGGGTTCTGCCCCGCCCCCAAGTAAGCTGCAAAATCCGCCCCTGTAAATAATTGAAATAGGTCACCTACATATATAAACGGCGACGCACAGAGGTAAACATTAAAAGTGCAAGCAAAATGCATAAAAAAGAAAATGGGAAGTTAGTAGTCGCACAGCCACATTATAGTTGAATAATCCTCGCAGCGCTTTATACTACTTGAAGTAATGCATAATGGCGGAGAGGAAACAGCTGTAAACATAAAGTTACAGTGACAATTGGAGTGGAACTCGCAGTTTGTGGACTCCCATTCCCAGACACAGAAAGGTAACACTATAATAAGAAAAGGGAGTGTGTCTCTTATAGTCTAGACATCAGCCAGCCAGTCAGTAGGCGAAGGAGGGAGGGAGATGTCTTGGAAGCGTTAAATCAGGGTTGGTCTTGTACCCCCCCCCCCCCCCCGTAGACCACCTTCTGCATGCGTCGGCAGTTTTGCTTTAGGAAGAAGGAGAATGGTGGTGGGGGATGAAGGTCTAGTCGCACAGGGGATTGATTATCTAATTCCCGGAAGCCTTCCTTAATGAGGGCGAATTGGAGGCAGTTCGGATGTGAGGGGGTGGAGTAGGTTAGGGGAAGGGGCAGAGACAGACGGGCCGAAATCTAATTTCGATTTGGCTTGTGGATGGCCCGGGCAAAGATGGCAGTGGCTGACGGTATACGGTACTGTGGAGTTGAATGGAGGAAAGAGGAGCGGCGATGGGGGCCGGCACAACGGAGCGGGGGAATAGAAAGTCTCTACTCTTCACAGTTGAGAAGTCAATCATTTGAACAAAGCGCTGTTTTCTCTGCGGGGCAAGAGTCACCACTCGTCCCTGCTCCACGGTTTACCCCCCTCCCCCCGATGGGATTTTTGGAAGATCCCTTCGTGGTCGACCTGCAGTTGTTTCCTGAACATCAGGGGAGGACAGGCAGGTCGGTTGGGGTGCAGGCTATACTAGAGTTCCTGGATATCTTTTCGGGCACTGTCGTGTGTAGGTTGTCTGTGGAAGCGGGAGGCTGGAGTGGGGAGAAGAGAAGCCAACCAGCCGAGGATTGGGCATAATACGGGGGCGAGTAGGAGTTTCGATAACTACATTGTTAGTGTAGTAAGCTGTCTCTTTATTCAATCATTCAAGTCAGTCCTCTCTCGTTGATGAGTGTCAGGAGTTATCTAGCTGACTGCATGCCCCCCCCCCCCCTCGTCACGATATTCAACCAGCCAGCACCCTTGAATAACTCTCATCTCCCTTCTTTCGGCTATTCAATTCCAACAACTTTAATACTCAACAACCGATGTCGCTTCAGATAACGATTAAATACTGGAGCGATTGACGATGAGTGGCGCGACAAATGATGGATTAATGGCAACATTTTCAGCACACAATTTACCGGCTTAAAAATTGGGCAGATAATTTGAATATTGTTCTTGTCGTTGTCTCTCGGTGAACTTCGGGTATCAGCTTTTCATTTATTATTAAGTAGCTAACGAAGCAGCTTCCAGGAAACAGATATTAAACAACTCCGCTAGCTCGGTATGTAAACAAAACAGTATCACTAAAAAAAATCAGCTTTTATATCCATTTCGCTCAATTATTAAGGTAGACAAATGCCTTGGAGTTGTTTGCCATTGAAATCGGTTTCCAAACCGATCGGGAAAACCGCATATTGGCGATCAGTTTCCTTGAATTACTGTAGCGTTGTGGTTTCTAACCTGTAGTTAGCAATGGTGTGAGGAATACATAGTTTCTACACCTAAGCGGTTTTGCTTCTCCTTATGTACATAATCAGAGCCTTCGTTTTGCGCAGTGGTTTCACAAACAGTATCTGCTGATGCCGCTTATAACTGAATTATTTAGTACTTTTCTTTGCAATTGTACCGTAGAAATCAGACCTTAGAATCGTCATGACAACAAATTATAAACACTCAGACTAACATCGCCGTTGATATCTCTTGACCATTGGCGAAATCAGAACAAATGTTTCTTTTACGTAAAAGATTGCCAACTATGTATATAGTAGCATTATGTAGATCGAAGTTAATTATATTTTTCGTTTTGCGGTTTCTCAGTTGACAGACTAGCTGGCGCTATAGTGAAGGTAGCTGGTTCGTGTCCCGGCTTAGCCTAAATTATAATCTCTCTTCCTTGGCTGACAGTTCTTAGCGGCCCGAAAGGGCTGGTTTGGTCTGATACCGGGTCTTCCAGGTGGCGATGACGGCCGTGAGGCAAATGAGCCCCCTGGCCGTAATTACTAGAGAATGTATATTCCGCAAGTATACATACATGCTACTCAAGAGTTGTATAGTGCCTTAAGCAGCTATAATGCTGTGTGAGTCGTAATGCAAAATTATGTACCAACAAATCACTCTATTTTTGCGGTTTTAAGAATAAAAATGTGTGTTTCAGTGTGAACTAGTTTTATGCTCTTGACTGTTACCTGTTTTCTACGACCCACACACATACTGTGTTATAACTGATTAAATGACTATACTCTTCTTTCGAGTCGCTAATACCGGACGGACACAAGTCTCAACCATAGACGAGGGAATTTTCATTTGAGGGATAGCCGGGACTCGAACCTACCACTGCTCTACCAACTGATCCATCTCCCTTTGGCTGTATAATATTATAAAGTCCATCTCTTTCCCGCCGCATAACCACTCAGACAGTTGCTTCATATTAGAGAAAGTCTTTTCGGGTAGTTAATCAGACGAAATTTTCCACTCCACCCGTTTTCGACGTCCTAATTCAATTAGCCTGACCCGAAGTGCTGGTCGTGGCACTGCCTTGGCAGTGTGGCGTGTACACTCGGGGACGATGATTTGACGCGTGCGGTCAGATTGAGTAAAATGAAAGCGAAAGTGAAAGCCAACCGGGTGTTGCTCTGGCGAGCCGATGCTGCTCTATAGGCAATTTTCATTCGGACCTAATTCAATATGGATGACGTCTCTGATGGATGGTTTATGAGAGTTTGAATAGAGATAAATTAACCTCGCATTTCTTCTCTGGGAACGAAGAAACGAATTCTTCTCCTGGTGAGCTTCTGCTTCCCCGTTCTTCCCGTTGCGAGCTTTCGCGCCTTAGTTATACAACGGGCACTCCACTCGTCTGGGCTCTTGCCTCCACCGGATTGGTCATTCCGATCTTCAGCCCTCCGCCTTGCCTGCATCTTTGGTGATTCGGAGAGCCTCCTTGATCTTTAAAGAGATGCCCGTGGGGCCCTGCACTGTCCCCCCCCCCCCAACATCTGGAAGGGGCCAGATATTGAACAACGTCAACAACAAGAAGAAGAAACGAAAGGCTCTACTATATTTGGACAATCTTTGAATTGTTCATCTGTTTTCTGTTTTCCTCTGTCCACGAACCACAGTATACGCTTAGTGTGATGCTCACTTTTTTAAATGACCGCTGTTTATTCACCCATCTGCTATGTATCAAGGCATGTGGGACATTAGGTATTGAGAGTGTGAAAGCTGTGGCAGACGAATCTCTAATGTTGAACTTTCTCCACAAAGACTTTAAATAGTGAAGTCTGTGGTCGCTCCCCAAAATTGGTGACGTAGAGAAAATCTGAAATCCGCTACAACAACAACAACAACAACACCGTCTTGGCTTTTCAAGAATACCAACAATGTAACTCTCTATGAGCAAATCGGCAATATTAAATTGTGTTTTGCAGGTGCTCTTTGGCCGTCCTTGACACTGTTATGATATCAGTTTGGCATTTTTTATTTATAGTTCGTAAATGTCTGCAGAGTCTAACTCTCACCTCACTTGATCACTCTCTCTTGGAGCCTATCGTGTAACCTTCAGTGCCTCGACGCACACGATGTCCTCGCTACTGGACATCTTGGTTAGGCTTAAACATATGTGTGGTGTCGCTTTTGTCATGTTAATCACACAGCCTCATCTGGGTGATGTTGTTGCGCTTAGTTTGAGCACCTTGGCGCCTCTCTGTCTTCATCTTCGTCTTTGTTTTTTCCATTTTTTTCTTCCGACTTCTTTACTTCTTCGACGTCTACTTTCTTCCTTTATGGATATTTCATTAGTTTCTCTGAAAGATTAATCATTAATGCGTCACGACTGCTGGCTTTGTAAGGTAAAAATAGAAGGTAATTAGGAAATTGTGAAAGCCCTGCTTCTGTTTTGTTTTATAGTAAATCATGTTGCTAGAGAAAGGGGTGGTAATCTGACAAAAAAAACTGTTTCCAACCTCGTCCTCGCTGTCTCTCCCTTGACCCTCCTCCCAACGCTCCAATTAAAGACACTAACCGCCCTGCCAAATGGGAAACGGGAAGTACAGGTGTTACTGGGAAACTTTTACGACAGCTAGTTATAGTTAGTTGCCTGTGTTGTTGGATGGGAAGATGGGGGATGGATCGCAGCTGCCCCTTTCGCCGTTTGACAAGTCTATAGTGAAAATCGATCCTTAATTCCTTGTGTATACGTTGCCAACTATACTTGTGCAGTATGCAGGCACACATCGTCGAGTAGCTACTCACAGAGTATCGATTATCAAGAGAACATGGAGGAGGAAAGGGGGGAGCGAAGACAGGAGGTTGGGGGTACACGAGGGGTCTGGAAAAACGGTTTAATTGTCTGTTAATCGTGTTAATTGAGCTTGGGACACGTCGGGAGGGTTAGGGGTGCATTGTTTCTATACCGTTCAGCTCTCTCAGTGTTACTTCTCCTCTCCCATCTTTCCGTTGGAACTGACTGAAACGGCTCTACTCCTCCAGTTTCTTGGCGTTTTAAATTTATTTTACAGTAGAATATACATTGTGCACAATGAAACTTTGTAAACTTCGGTGTTCCACTTTCAAAGTTTTGTCAGCTGCTGCTTTTCGGCAGTCCTCCTCCCACTTTTCTCGACTCTTGCAACTGTTTGTCTGGGAGCAACAGCAGGTCCTGTTTTCTTTTCTTGTCAAGAGGCGTTGCCATGGTTATCCGTGTGACGTCTACCATTAGAGTTGAACTGTTAAATAGAAAAGAGTGAAATTAGTAAAATTATAGCCTCGGAAAAAGCAGATCTCGTTTGCTGATGTCACGACTCAGAAGTAGTAACGGGTACTTTTTCTAGTTGTAATAGAGCCAATATTTTCGATAGATCAGAAGGAAACCAAACAAGAAGGACATAAATAAAAGGGATCCAAACAAAAAGACGCAAGCATGGACGCAAACCAGAAGGGACCAAAACAAGAATGAATCCAAACAAGAAGGTACCCGAACAAGAAGGACGCAAATGAAGAGGAACCCAAGAAAAGAAGAAACCCAGACAAGAAAGACGCAAACATGGACGCAAACTAGAAGGGACCAAAACTAGAATGAATCCAAACAAGAAGGTACCCAAACAAGAAAGACGCAAATGAAGAGGAACCAATTAAAGAAGAAACTCAAACAAGAACGACGCAAACATGGACGTAAACAAGAAGGTACGAAAACAGGAATGAATCCAAACAAGAAGGTACCCAAACAAAAAGGACATAAATGAAGAGGAACCCAACAAAGACGAAACTCAAACAAGAAGGAACTTAAGCATGAAGGGATCCAAACAAAAATGACGCAAATAGAAAAGAAACCCCGACAAGAAAGAACCAAAACAAGAATGAATACAAACAAGAAGGACGCAAATGAAGAGGAACCGAAACAAGAAGGACTCAAACACGAATAACCAAGAAAACCACCTTGAGGAGCCTCGACAGTGGTGGGGCGGGCTTCGTGTCTGGCTCTCCTGCGGATGGATTTGGGAGTTCCGATGACGTCACTTTTCGGAATTCCCTGGTCTGTTTTGGGGTGGGTTGGGTGCGGCGTTTGTCCTGCTACTCTCGACGCACACGGTGTTCTGGGGACCACCCTGAGTGGTGGTGCGAATACACGAGGTTTCGGGACGTCTTGGTTAGGCTTGGGCATATTTATGGTGTTCTGTGAAAGTTGATCCGTTTGGTTAAATGGCGACCACACAATTCTGAGGGTATCGCTTAGGTGTGGGCTGGTGTCCACATCTGTTTCATGTTAATCACACAGCCTCATCTGAGTCATATTAAACGGTTTAGCATCCCTTCTGAGACACTTTGTATGCCCAAGTTAGATGTATCTACCGGCACGGCCTCTCAGAGGAATCCCGGCTACCCTGACGAGACCTGCTGTACAACAACAACAACAACTGTATCAGAATAAACACCGGAAGAACAATAGAAGATCTAAGAAGAATGACCAACGATCGAGTTAAATGGTGGAAGTTCATCCTGGGATTCGCTAAAGTCTGTCTCGACTTGACGGCACCAGGTAACCACATTTGTGATTTACAACGGATATAAATGAAATGAAATGGAAGTTTTAATCAGAATATATGAAATTGCCTATAGAATGAACAAATGAGATTCATTTTGACGTTTTCATTATAACTATAAAGATTTATAAAGGAAATGTATTCTATAAATCAGTGCCCATCTGAGAAATGGAGTTTACTACCTTCTAATGGAAAATCTATTGTACATTATGTTCTTGATAACCTTTGGGTTAACCGTGCTGAAAAGATTCATATGTATTGGACCTTTTCTTATTTTTTAGAGATAGATAAACTCGATAGCATTTATAGGATTAAAAGTTATTGTTATCACTAACCTTTGATGACCTTTCCGTAATATTGTTGGGTGTATTCTCACATTCCTATAGATAAGACCTTGTCTCCAATTCTTTTAGAAAATGCAGTCATGCGCCAATATTATTCGTCCAGGCGCAGTATGGCGAGTGCTTATAGTACAGTACAGTAGATATTTAGCCATTATAAAATAATTATTGATTTTTATAGTCTTTCTTGACATATAAATTCGTGAGCTGTTACATATTTTTTTGCTTCTTTCCTTGTAATGCACTTGGCGGTTAATTACGCAGATAATAGTGGTTGAGAGAATGTGTCTTATTTTATTTTCTAGAGTTACTAGTTCAGGCTAACATTCTACTATAGGTACAGCTGTATTAAAGGCTGAATGGAAGCCTATTCCTTGAGTTGTTACATTGTTCTACTATGTACGGTCCTTAATCGCAGGTGTTGTGCAAACCATAAATAGCGGTGCCGGTTGGCAAATATATGTGGTACACAACACAACTGAAAGTTAATGTTAGACCCGCCGAACAATAACAACTATACAGCAGCAGTTTACGGTCTGATTGACTGGCGAACCGCCCGACCAGATCAGTGTTATCGAGGTTTAGCAGAATAGAATGTCCTTCTCGACGGCTGCAATAAATAAGGCCTCCATTCAGCTTTGGATAATTGTCGAACGAACCTTCGACTTGACAAGGGCCATGTTTGAAAGTCCACTGGTCAGGGTTGGTGGGGGGGGGGGGCTGCCTCCTTTGTCCCCCGTGGTGACGATAATGTTGTCTATTGCGTGAGCTTATCGCAGTTCTTCCTAACATAATCAGCATAGGAATTTAAAAATGTAGATTAATTAAAAAATAATTTATTTTTAATAATAATAATTTATATATTCTTTTAAAAATACTTTTTAATAAATTAATTATTTCATATAAATTTATTTAAATATTAATTTAATTAATTTATTATATCTGCTGCATACCGTTGACAAATCTGTACGGTTCATGAATCATACGTACCATTAGATGCCACCATTCCATTCGCCAACAGTACATATGGTTTTTGAAACTGTACACATTCATATTTGCCTTAATTTAGCAGTACAAGCACAAAGTTAAAAAATAAAGTTTAATAGTTATCTTTGCCAGAATCTAGTAAGATTAGATTTGTTATTGTAATTGAGTCTTCGTCGAAAGATTGGATTGAAGCCTATTTTTTATATACGGCATGGCATTGTTTTATGTGCAATCGACGAACGAACACGTTTACTCTCGTAATTGTGAAATCCATCTGTCGCTCTGTACACATGTACATTATATGGCATAATAGCTTCTGGTGACTGGTTTATTAGTCTCAAGCCATCTACCCTCTGCAAATATATGTATTTCTCGTGTCGCTGTGTTCAAACCGAACAATTTATCAAAAGATCTGATTTGAATGTTAAAAAACTATAGGGAAAACAATTTTGACTATTTTTGACAAAGCTTCGCAATGTTCATAATGGTTTTCAATTTCTTTTTCTCTATACTGTATAAATCAATCAAACTACTACAATTATGATAGAAAATGAAGAATCAGAACACAAGGTGATTAAACAAGGAGTGCGACAAGGATGCCTTTCACCAGTGTTATTCTCTATATACAGGAAGAATGGAAAGAAGGAATAAAAGTAGGGGTGAATTCATCAAAGATATCAGATTCGCAGATGATCAATCATTGACTGCAGATACAGAAAAGGGACTACAACTATATTGGACGAACTGAATAGCAGAACTGCAAAATGCAATATGAAAATAAATATAAATAAAACAAAAATAATGCGGATCTCGAAATCGGAAAATGATAAGATGAACATTAAATTAGAAAATAAATAAATAGAACAAGTGAAAAGCTTCAAATACCTAGGTGCAATTATCACATCGGATGGTACATGTCATGAGGAATTAAGAACAAGAATTGCCATGGCTAATCAAGCCTTTACTAAACAAAGAAAATTGCTCACGAAAGGGTTAAACATAGAAACTCAAAGAAAATTGTCAAATCAATAATATGGAGTGTAGCCCTTTATGGATCAGAAACATGGACACTCCAAGAAAGTTATAAAAAATATAGAAGCATTTGAAATCTGGATATGGAGACGAATGCAGAGCATATCATGGCAGCAGGATAGGAAAACCAACGAAGAAGTATTAGAAGAGATAAAAGAAAGACGTAATATACTATATTGAACGGAAGAAACACTGGATAGGTCACATCTTAAAAAAAGATAACTTAAATGAAAAATATCATCGAAAGATAAGTTATAATTAATTAATAACAATGAAAATCGAAAATGTTAAAAGTTTTACCTGCCTGGAGAGCATTGTCAGTGACGTGGAGGGACAGAGGAGAATGTGAAAACAAGATGCGGCCAAGCACTGACAGCCTTCAAGTGAAAGCAGAGGTCAAAACCGTCGACAAAATCCAGAACTTTCAACTCCAACGTGCTCTCAGTTGTTTTGTATGGACCGGAAACTTGAAGAAAACGCTACCAAGCAAATTACTGGCAAAATTCTTGCAATGATGACCAGTTGGTGTCTACGCAGGGTTATGGGAACTTGGAGGATGACTAAAATCAGCAGCGATCAGCCTGTGGAAACTACTATAGCAAGGCAGACACTCACATGAAACCACCAAGGCAAGAGGACGTCCCAAAACAACATGGAGGTCAGTGGAGAACGAATTAAACAAGGCTGAAGTGAGTTGGAGCGAAGTCGAAAGGAAAGCCACAAACCGTGAAGAACGGAGACGCTTTGTCTGTGGCCATGCTCCCAAGTCGAGTGCGAACAAAGGACTAACACGGTCAAGTTAAGTCATAACTTACTACTTAATAACCAACATTTTTACATAGGCGATTTTCCATAAAATTGTTCTCAGATAAAAGCTGTGTGTGAAGTCCATCACGGCGGCTGGCGTCGTCTGGTGGCTTCCGTAATGACTTCGCGCCATCGAGTTCTCTGCATTGACACCTCATTTAGCTGTTCGACGCTCAGTCCAGTCAATCCATCGAGCCTTCAGTCTGCCCCTGCCACCGCGATCGTCCATCAAGATCTTCTCCAAGCAATCAGCATCTATTCTTTTGATGTGACCAAAGTAGCGAAGCTTACGAACATTGATCTTGTCAGTCAACTCTCGGGATTTTGAACTTTGTTTCGGACCTAGATGTAATTGTTACCCGGTCTTTCCAGCTTATCTGCAGCATACGGCGCCAGCACCAGAGTTAAAATACCAAAGCTAAAATACTAAATTAACAAGCATTTCTGTAAAA
>JAUYWV010118937.1:0-11904 GCA_032274565.1 Nematoplana nigrocapitula
ACCAGCACCTGACGACGTTCTTGACCCCGTGGGGCCGTTACCGCTACCGTGTGGCTCCCCAGGGCTACGTATCCAGCGGGGACGGTTACACAAGGCGCTATGACGAAATCATCCTCTCCGCCGGTCTCTCGCACAGCTCGTTCACGAAATGTGTGGACGATACCCTGATCTGGGGCGAAAGCATCGAGGAGACGTTCTGGCGCACAGTGGAATGGCTGGACATGTGCGGCAGACATGGCATCACCCTCAACGCTGAAAAGTTCGTCTTCGCACAGCAAACGGTTGAGTTTGCAGGCTTCGAGATCGCGCCCGAGACGGTCCGGCCATGTCGCGAATTCCTCCGCAGCATCGCCGAGTTCCCAGTCCCACAGAACCTGACGGACGTTCGAGCCTGGTTCGGGGTGATAAACCATGTCTCGTACGCCTTCTCCATGGCCGACGTCATGCTGCCGTTCCGTGAACTCTTGAAGCCGGGAAAGTTCAAGTGGTCGGATGAGCTCCAAGAGCTGTTCGAAACGTCGAAGAGAATCATCATCGACGAGGTCACCACAGGCGTGCAAATTTTCGACCGAGACAGGCCAACAGTCCTAGCGACCGACTGGTCCCGGACAGGCATCGGCTTCTGGCTACTGCAGAAGCACTGTAAATGTGAAAGCCGATCTCCGCCGTGCTGCAAAACCGGCTGGAAGACGACCCTGGTGGGAAGTAGATTTACATCCGGCGCAGAGTCCCGCTACGCCCCGGTCGAGGGCGAAGCACTCGCTGTCGCCGATGGACTCGAGAAGGCCCGGTTCTTCGTACTCGGGTGCAACGACCTCACCGTGGTGGTAGACCACAAGCCGCTGGTCAAAATCCTCGGAGACCGGTCGTTGGTCGATCTGCCGAACGCGCGGCTGCGAAACCTTAAAGAAAAAACACTACGCTTCAAGTTCAACATCCTCTACATCCCTGGAGTCAAGAACCGCGTTCCAGACGCCACATCTCGCTACCCGAGCGGCGCCCCCATGGGCCTGCTCCTCCGCGACGACCTGACCCTCGACGACCTGGCACTCGACGAACCTGGCAACATCGCCGCCGCCGCCATCTCTAACATGCGTTCTGTAACATGGGATCGCATTCGTGAAGAAACTGCAAGCGATGAAGCAATGCACAGCCTACTGGGGATGGTAGAAGACGGTAGCATCCCAGAACGTCGCCAGGACATGCCCGAGGGAATACGTGACTTTCATCCCGTCCGCGAAGGACTGTACACCAGTGACGGGGTCATTCTGTACGACCAGCGAGTCGTCGTCCCACCTCGTTTGCGAACCGAGGTGCTGTCGAGCCTACACGGCGCTCACCAGGGTGTGGGAATGATGCTTGCCCGGGCGGCTGTGAGCGTGTACTGGCCAGGCATCACGACAGACATCCGACTGACGCGAGACAGATGCAGACCATGCAACCGTAACGCCCCTTCGCAGCCATCCGCACCCCCTGAGGACATTCGCCCACCTGAGTACCCCTTCCAGCTCTTGTGTGCCGATTTCTTCACGTACATGGGCCAGTCATACCTCGTCGTGGTTGATCGTTATTCTAACTGGCCGATCGTCGAGAAAGCAAGCGGTGGTAGCAAGGGTCTCATCGCCTGTCTCCGGAGAACATTCTCCACATTCGGCATTGCCGACGAACTCACCAGCGACGGGGGTCCGGAGTTCACCGCGAGTGAAACCGAAGCCTTCTTGGCAGCTTGGGGAGTCCGACACCGTCGGTCTTCCGTTGCCTTCCCCCACGCAAACTGCCGAGCGGAAGTGGGCGTGAAGACCGTCAAACGCCTGATCGAGGGTAACACCGGTTACAGTGGCGAGCTCGATGTCGACGGATTCCAGAGAGCTATGCTCACGTACCGTAACACCCCTGACCCCACCACGAAACTGTCACCGGCACACTGTGTCTTCGGACGGCCAGTGCGGGACTTCATACCGATCCCCCCTGGTCAGTATCATCCCCACCCAACGTGGAAAGAAACGCTGATGGCTCGCGAAGAGGCGTTACGAAACAGGCACATGCGCTCACACGAGCGTTGGTCCGAACATACCAAGCGGCTGCCTCCACTCAAGGTTGGCGACTCAGTGCGGGTTCAAAATCAGACGGGCAGATTCCCAAAGAAGTGGGACAAAACTGGCCTTATCGTGGAAGTGCGGCAACACAACCAGTATGTGGTTCGTGTCGACGGTAGCGGTCGCGTGTCGCTACGAAATCGCCAGTTCCTGCGCAAATACAGCGCCGTCGTCCCCTATCGCACAACACGTCTGGACGACGTCCTCGACAGCCTCGGTCGCCGTCCTTCTTCGACACCTGTGCAACCGCAGACCCAGACTGAAGACGTGACCAACCCTCCAACACCTCCGCCGACCGCATGGGCGCCGGCGTCGCCACTACCACCGAGCCGTCACATGCCGGATACGCCTCAGACACCGGAGCACTCATCGCCACGGACCTCTTCACTCACGCCACGAGCTGAGCCAGTGGGAGGCCCACAGTCGCCGGGCCTGCCTACCCCGGACACTCCGACCGCCTCGGGACACACATCCCACGTGTCACCGCGATCGGTCGTGCCAACAGCTCTGCGACGCAGCACCCGGCCCCGGGCTCAGATGCCAGCGCGATACTGTGACCCAGACTTCACGCAGTGATATATCGAGTCATAACGCTGATCTGCATTGTATTTCCCTGTAGACAAGATCGCTTTTTGTTTGTTTGCATGTTGCATTATTCCTGTCATCGAGTACGCCTGCAGCGGACTTGAATTGAGTCTTTGTTCCTTTGTAAACCCCAAAAGACTAGGGGGAGATAGAGAGGCATGGATATGCTTTATCTCATTATCTGTATGTGTTCTCGTTTCAGATGCCCATCATTCAATAAACCTGAAATGGTATCTTGCCTATCTACGTACCGCAGCAGGTATACGTACAGTACGTCGGTATCAATGGTCGGTACCAGACTCGTACCAAATGGCGGCCGCGAGTACGTAGCAGATACGTACCATTGGTACGGGACGAACTGACCACGTTGGTACCAATTGGTACGTACATGCGACGTACCATTGTTTACTGGGTAGTTCGAATTATACTTGGAGCAGTATGCTAGCATACCAGGGATCGAATCTAAACCTAGCATACATTCTGTTACATAGCATTTGATCCAGATTACTTTAGATTTCTTTTCATTCTAATTGGTCAATGATATATTGCAGTTACATTTTATAAATTCCCCCTTTTGCTACGCGGTCTAAAGGCAGTTTAATTAGACCTATAATATGTTGGTGCATACGTACTACCCATTATATGAATTATATATAAACATAAAAGTATACACGTAATATGCAATTTACTTAAAATTGGATTTTAGATTTTACTATTACACGTACATTGCATTTTTGTCCAGAGAAGTTCATTTTAAAGCATATTAGCTATAACATGGCACGTTTTACTGTATTAAATTGGTTGATTCAAGGCTAACATTAGCGTTATTTTAAATATATGACAACGATGAATCGGTATTAGTAAACTTGTTGTTATCTCTGGTGTTTTTCAGATCTAAGTAAGTATTTTAGAAGGTTTGACTATTTGAAGGGAATAATGTTGTTTAATTTTTTTCTCGAGTTTATTGCATACACACAAATGTACATTGCGTAATATTTCCGTATGTACAATGTAGTTGACAGTTAAGTAAATTCAGTTTTGCTCACTCTCACTGTTCAGTCCTGTTCAGTAATTATATCCATTCATTTTAAAATAAAAGTGTTTGGCAATGTAAGCCTTCATAATTATTCTAAAATAATTATGAGCATAATAAATGTACAAAAAATATTGAACTTCCTACTTTTTCTAAAACTATTTGGCATTTATAACTATGTAAAATTATAAAATATATATATTACTAGCTGGATTCACAGAATTGCCCAGGAATAAATTACTGTGCTATTGACAGTGTGGCACGCAGTGGTGAGAGATGGCTGTTGTCACATTTTAGATAGCCGTAGCGCATGATATACCATTATCTACCTACTTACTATCCATAAGCGACACTGGCGAAGAGCGGAGTGAAATCAATGACTCAATGACCAACATGACCTCAAAATTAGCTAGCTTATTAGCTGTCGCACTGTCAATAAATTTAACTCTATATTTTAGCCTCCTGACCCCTTAATCTTGACCCTGACCTCAGAGGTCAACCTTAACCTCCCTATGTTTGAGGCACTTATACAAAATTTCGGGGGTGGGGGGCAAATGATCTGGGCTATAACCCTAAATATACAGACAGACATATATACAAATATATACAGATATAAGATTACTTATTAATTATTGGTAACAATAAGCAAATTTTGACATTTCATGAACTATCCAGATAGTTAGAAACAATCTGGACTACTTAAAAATGGTACATTTGGTTACTAAATTAGATTAATTAATAGAAAAATCACAATATATAAAAATAAAATAAATATTTTTTATCCATTTATATAATTAAATAAATAAAATTTTATATAACTTAAAAATATTTCATTTTTCTTTAATCTAATCAATTAATCGAATTAGCAAATTATTACAAAATGAATAACCTGAGTAATTCAGGAAAATAAGAGATGTTTAATATATAAATAAATATATTGATATTTTTATACAGATTTCAATTCCTTATTTAATAAGAACATTAAATATAACTTCAAAACTAGTTATAATTTATAATCCATTATTTAAATATCTAAATAGTTTATATATAATATTTTGAAAATATCTAATATAATTATTTTTTCATTTACAATTATATAAAATAATCATTTAAATACGCAACTTTATTATTACAAATTTATATTATATTACTTTATTGAAAAAACACTATTATATATATTATGTTAAACAAACAATAACATATAAGATAATTATATGATAATATTATTTAAAAAAACTAATAAATGAATTAAAAGAATAGAGTACTGTAGATAATCTAAAATCTCTATATGACAAAACAATAATTATAAATAAAAGCAAATATATACATTTTATATCCACAATTGTTAAAAAAATATAGAGAATTCAAGTTTTACCAATGAATAATATCACTTCAAATTTGTAAAAATTTACTTTATAGCTATCCTGAAAAATATCTATTGAATGTAAATTTACTATTAATCTATAAAAATAACAAATAATTAATTAAACTAGTATGTAATATTTTGATAAATATATCTTAACATCACAGTACTATTTTCTATCTAGTTAAATTATATCAGTTTGGTTGATATAAAATAACAGCAATTAATATTTTATACATATAGGTAATAATAGCTTATGGAATTATATAATATAATAAATCACCAATTAGCAGATTCACTTACAATATTATTACAAATACGTACTATGAAATTTCAAACATAACAAAAATACTTATATACTAAATATCTGATTCTTGACATATTATGAAATTTGTTCAATTATTTTTATAAAATAAAAATTAATTTTAAAATATGTAATATATGTAATATGTAATCAATATTTATAATAGTTATAATGTATTATCCTGTAAAAATTCAAATATTATTAAACTATTATAATATTTTATTCAAATGGCACTATATCCAACAACAATAGATGTAATAGATTCTGTAATAATAAATAACTTATAAATAATATTTTTAAGATGTAATAACAATAATACCTTCCTATCAAGTTATAAAATTTTTAATAGCTTGGTTAAACACTAATATTTTTTCATAAAATTGATATATTTTCACATATTTATTAAATTGTCCATTTCTAATTTATTAATCAACTAAAATCTATTTTAGAAGAATAACCGAAATGAAATATATTTATTTATTCTATATACTTCTTTCTTTCGGAAACAATGTTAAAATCCATTTCATTTTTATTACAGATTTTCTTCACTATTTTTACTAATCTGAAATGGATTTAGAACACAAAGACCATTTAGATAAGGTAAAATTTCTACAATAGTTTAATAATTAATCATCTAGTTATGACACTGTTTTTTATTTAGATTTCAGTATGGATATCCTCTTACACAACTTCCAAACAGTTGGAAGCTTTGCCATTTACATTTGAAGAAGCTAGTCAATTTAGAAAAGATCAGGAAATTTTTGAACTGAAATCTCAGGTAAAACAACCATTCTAATGAAATAAATGCAAGTAATTTGGGGTTGAAAAACAATTTATTTACGATTCTATTACTTCATTTTATGATTTTTATGTTCACTATGTATTCTTAAAAGTGACTTTTCTTTTCAGGAAATACTTGGTCACTATGGCCAACTTCCATTGCCCCCCTCTTTGTTGGAAGCATCAATGTCATCAGGAGTCAATATTCTGTTAGAACAATTTATTCAAAGACTTGACCATCGTAGAACAGTTCTTCTCAAGTGCTTTCATTATTTTCAAGCATTAAAAGCAGTAAGTTTTCCTGATCGCATTTCATATATAGTTTGTAAAACCTTTTTGACAAATTAAAAAATCCACTAGCAAGAATTTAATCAAAAAATGAACCAATGTAAAACATAAACTGTTGCTAAGATTGTTCTAATTTCCATTAATTTGATGCTTTCTTCATTTCTGATTACTTTGAGCTCCCTAGAATGATGAAAATTTATTATTGCGTGATATCAGTTTACTTGAAACTACAGGGTATTTGGAGATTCATATTATATCTGTATTTCAAAGTCATTGTATTTATATAAACACTTCAAATGAATAGTATACACATATATTTTGTCTGCTTGCAAATACAAATCATCTAATTTGATTTAATCGATTCACTCACCGAAGGTCTGTAAAGAATATAAATATAGTAACGATATTACTGTATTTTTTCTACGTTTTTATGTGAAACGCTTCACTTGATTGCCAAATAAAAGTGGCAACATGGATTCTACTTTACACAATTTACAAGTTTTGCTATATCCTATTATTGTAGTAACTATAGATGTGCTTGGTCGTTCGACTTTCTTCAATACAGCATGCTACCTGGGTTGAAGCAATGAATTAGCATTAGTACACTAGATAAAATTAGATGTTATAGTTGATATTGCGTTGGTTTCGTTCGCAGTTGCTGCTATAATTTATATCCTGTCTCTATAGCAGTAATCGTTTATTTAGACAGATGTCTGTTTAATTTAAGAGAAACATTTAATCTCTAATTTAGTTTTATCAGAGACTTCAAGATTTGGAACGTGTGTCGCCAAAACCAACTGCTAACTCCGCATTTCCTGCTAATGCTGGCGAATCATTGGACAAAAGTTTAACTGAGATTGGTGAGTTAAATTATTTGCTCACTTCTTTTTCTTCCTTATCCAGACAGGTCGGGGTTCTGCGTCTTCCTTCTCTAGTGTTCCCGATCTTCTTATGCCTCCTCGCATAGTCTCAACGTCTTTGTGTTATGCATACACATCATCTTCTGTTTCCTAGACTTCATTTGCCAGCTGCTCTCCTTCAGATTGTTACGATCTTTTGTTTATTCATAGCAGGTATCCATGCCATCCGTCTTCCTCTCTTTGCTTGTATATATCTCTCTTTCTCTCCCCATGATGTTTGCGAAACCAATTTGTTATTTTATTCTTTACTTTTTTCCCTGTTCCCCTGTGTCATTAATTTTATTCTAAATATTCTGATTTCGGTTTATCCCAACAGTTTCGTCTCAGAGTGCATTTCCTCTCCATACAACAGCACTGGGGTTATTGACTTTCAATCTTCTTAGCATTTTCTTATTGTTATGACCCCACTGGCTTCCCCCCATTTACAACAAGATCTATTTATTCGTGCTCTAACTGATCCTCATGCTTTCTCAGTTTATTATTTACCGTTAAAAGTTAGATCACCGGCACAATTCAAAAGCTTCTATCATCTCTGCTTTTCTTAAGATCCAGCTGTTGCAACCATATCAATCGTTGATCCGAACCAACTCCTTCGCTAGATTTACTTTCAAATTCATGCTTAGATCTTGTGCCTTCCATACATCATTTAGTAGGTTTGCAGCACCAATTTTTATATCAATTTCATTCTGTTAACTATACTATTGGACATATTTGTGAATAGTTAACTCTGTACTCCGCATTTTAGGTATTCAGGAGGAGCGAATAACCCGCCTATCGGTTCAGTTGTCAGCTCTATTGACAAAGTCTAACTCGTCTCATGCGAACAGCTTTCTGGATCATCTGGACGCGAAAATGGATCGATTGAAACAGGATCTCACGAAGGTTAGACAAGCCGAGCGCGACCGACTGGTGGAGAGGGCCGGAAACGATCTTCATCGGGTGAGAAAAGTGTGCGGCGATAATTGCGAAATGCTCTGCTGGACTCCGGCAAAATCAAAAGTGTATATGGTGGGTGGTCATGGTGAAAATAATGACGCTTAAGCAGTCTCAGTCTTGGAGGTGGATCTTGGGCCACTTGGTAAAGAATTGTAGAGGGTCGTGGCGTAGAATTGTCAGACTATAGTTCTGGAAAAGAGTAGTACTGCAATGAATTTCGTGAACACGAATCTGCTACCGTTGCGCCACCTCTCCTTTAAACGGTCCAATCCCTTACTCTGCATCTTCGTCTTTTATCCATCACTCTCTTCTTTCCTCCTGGCGGTTTACTCTTCACAACAAATTTATAGACCACCAGATTCCAAATATTTCTCCGGGTGAGCTTCTGTTTTCCCGTTCTTAGCGTTGCGAGCTTTCGAATCTTACCTCCACCGGATCGGTCAAACCGATTCCCCCTCTTGCCCTTCCTGGGTAGAAGGCCAGCAGGACCTTTCTCATCTGCTTCTTTCTTGTCCCTCTTCTTTGGCTCTTTGCCTTGCCATCTTTGGCGAGACGGTGGTCCTCATCGACCTGTGGAGACGGCCGTGGGGGGTTGCCCGGTTACTGGGCCTCGGCGGCCGCGCGCTGCCCCTCCCCATCCTCCGGAAGTGGTCGGGTAACTCCAACCAACCAACTAACTGCGAAAAGAGTTTTATGTAAGAAGTTACCTCTGTATTCAGTAAATATGCGATGGCGTTTACATTTTCCAATATGAGAAATACCCCAATCAACTTGTCAAAGATATAAATAACCCCACTTTTAAGCTGAAAACGCATTGTTTTTATAATAATTATTTAGAGAAAAACAAGTTGGAGCTTCTATCCCAAGATAAACGAATCTTTAACAAGTGAAGGAATATCAAGAACATATAGAAGCATCATAATTAGAACTCAAAAGTTAAAAGAACTATATTAATGCACAATGATTGCAATTCTTGTTACTCTGGCATACTAGAGGCAATTTGGTTTGTATGTCCGTGTAGCTGGATGTATAGAATTGTATAACTTTGGATGGCTTCTTTTGCTACACATGACATCTATTATAACTTGACTACCACAGACATACTGTATTGAGCCGTGCGTCCCACTGCTATTATTGACCACCACCAATCTGGAACAGAGGCAGATGTGGTAAAATGAGGATATCCAAAATCCTCAGCCTCAATCGTTGAGGAGTTATACTGAGCATAGATTCACTGACATTCGTTGATGTCAACTGACAAAATTGCAAATGCCCCATCTCGTTGCTGTAAGAGAGAGTATGGTGATGGGATTAAATATTAGAACCAAAGCGCGAGTCGGAACATCTGAGTAACACTAACCGGGTGCCACAGCTGGCTAAGAAGGAGAGAACATGGACCAAGTTTTACCAGACGACATTTAGAGTGAGCTGAACGGTCGAAAAGAAGGTGAAAGAGATTCTGCAGGGGACAAGAGAGAGAAGGAACTCAGACAATGAAGGCAAGAGGCAAGAAGGAGTTAGTGATAATGGGCACGACGGCAGCAGAGGGTGATGTGAGAGGAACTTGGTAGTTGGAAACCTTTGTTATCTAATGTGTGAGGAGACGGTACTGACACGAGCATCGTCATTTGTTGAGGATGTGAAAAATCGCAATGATACAGACACATACAGAGGAACAAGTGTCGCACTAGCAAATGTCTATTACATTGATACTTTCGCGTACCTCAGAGTTCCTGTGCAGTCATACAATCGCTCACAAAAACTGTCAAAGGGCTGGGGTGTATTTTCAATATTGCGTACTGTGTTGGGCCGTATAATGTTTGTCGTCTACCTAGAATACAATTATGCAGTATTGTTTATTTAACATTTTAGCATATGGCTTGGTTGGGCCAGGTGAATCAGCGACTTCGCGATTGGAAAATGATTGGCCAATGCAGTTCGGAGTCGAAGAATATGCTCTATGATTGTGATAAACTGATTTTGAAAGCTGAGGTAATGCCACTATTTGTGGTAGATATTTATTTTGATAACTTATTGAAGTGTTATACAGTAATAGAAGTGCCCTATCTATGAAGAAGACAAAATTTATGGCCTCTGAATATATAGATGTATTCTTAGTAGGAGGCGTCCCTGTGAAAATGGTAACGCAATTATACCTCCTAGGAGCGACAGTGGAGGAAAATGGAGACTGTAAGGACTAAATAAGCAGATGAATCAATCTCAGAAGGGCAGCAATGTTAGGACAAAAACGAAATAAGCAGTGACGACAACCAAGAAACGCTTTATGAATGCTCTCGTGTTTCCATCGTTCTTTACGGTTGCGAATCCTGAACAGTTCAGTTAAAAGAGAGAAAGAACATAGCGGAGTTTGAAATGTGGTGGTGCAGAAGGATGTCGACGGTCCCATGTATTAAATCGCTTGATGTAATGAATAGATTAAGAGGATCTCTGTCTGATAGTAAAATCCTAGATTAATTACAATTAAAGGGGATTCTGATTGCCGAAGTTTTAGGATGTGTTCTCTAACTCTTCCTCAACAATATGTCTTTATTGTTTTGTATACTAAATATCAATTTCAACCTGACAACTGAATTTTTAAGCGAGATTCCTAAAACGATTTTTTCGAGTATGAGTCTTTAACAAAAGTATTTCCAAATTGTAGGACACTGAAAAGTGCAAGAAATTTGGGTGTCTTTAAAATATTTCTGTGAACATAATTGTTGGTGTTTTGTCTTAATAAGTAAAGTATCACGTATGCATATGTCGCATCAAGGAGTGAATTAGCATATTTGTAGAAATAGACCTCTATCAGACCTCACTGGAAAGCCACGTCCAGAAAAAACACGCGAGACATTCGAAACAGCAAGAAGAGATAATGAAAGGTCGAAAGAAATGCCGGCGAAAAGAGCGGCTGACAATTAACAATAAGCTAGAAGCCATCCACCATCCAATGCCATCGCTGTCTACGGAAGTTGCGTTCCCAACTCGGCCTGAACAGCCACGACAGAAAGAAGCCCTGATTCAGGATAAAGGATCCCATCCTCGTCTCCCAGGGGACCGAAGAGAGAGAGAGAGAAATGGAATACTGAGTAGTCATTAAGAGTTGGAATGTCTTTGCAAGATTGTTTTTTTCTAGCAGAGGCCTGGAAGAGCAAACGATAAGAGCACAATTGAGTAAGCAGACTGTGAGTCCTTTTCATGGATTCAATGTTCGGAGCTACTTTTCGTTGAAGACTCGTACTCTTCTTTCAAATGTCATTTAGGAGTTCAGAATTAGATGAGTCATGGCATCTCTATAGAAGGGTCTGGCTGTCTGTGTAAATGTCCGTCATGCTCATGAATTCGAGATTGTCTTTAGTTTAAACTTGGTATGAACATAATTAAAGCCCTGAAGGAAGGTATCGAAGCATCTTTGTATCTCTATAAGAGGATCTCTTAGTGTATGTTTCTCCCACATATGTTGAAATGAATTTTATTCGCTATTTGGGATTATTTTGAGTTCATTATGCGTAGGCTTTGCATAGGAGAACCGAAAAACACATTCAAAGTGCTGTAGGTAAGAGTAGGGGGAAGCAGGGAGAGAGGAATGTTAAATATGT
>JAUYWV010118948.1:0-11903 GCA_032274565.1 Nematoplana nigrocapitula
TGTGTGTGTGTGTGTGTGTGTGTGTGTGTGTGTGTGTGTGTGTGTGTGTGTGTGAGAGAGAGAGAGAGAGAGAGAGAACAGTGCTACCACTCGATATTATGTAAATTATAACGCAGGCCATGAGAAAAACGCAGAAACAAAAGCGTTATTCGGTAAGACAAGGCCGACTTAGTATGCAAATGCGAAATTTTGATTAATAATGTAATAGAACAGGCTCCGGCAGAAAACACATACAATATTTTACAGGGCCATTAATGTAAAACTGCAAAGTTTAATGTGTTTAATGTTTGCTGTTCAAATGTTTATCTCTGGGTTACCTAAAAGCTAAGGTATACGAAGAGCGACCAAGAACGAATTGGAGGGTACTAAACGCCAAACAACTACGTAACTCGCCGAGTGATGGAAAATTTTAGGAATCGACTACAAACGTGCATCACGAATTGGAGGCCACCATTTTGGATGAAATCATTTCCAAACCAATGTTTGCAACTTCAAAGACACATACTGCACATACATTATCGACACTGAATTTATAGAAGGTTGGGAGCACCAATATCGCATTCTTAACCGCATTTAACCCATTACAATTTTGCAAATTCCAAAATAGAAAACAACGCAGGCAAATATTAAAACGCTAGCAATAACGCAGGTACAGGAAAAAACGAAAGGAGTGGCTGCACTGGAGAGTATCGCGTTAGTCTACCTGATATACATGATGATTAATCAACCATATAGATTGCGTCACTGTTCAAAATGATCTGAAAATGTACCTAGTGCAACTTGGTTATTTACGAGGTGACCGGCACATTAGTTGATTCTAGAAAAAACACAAGTCAGAGGTTCACTGTCCTGTAGATCAACCAGACTACAAGTGACGAGTCATTCAAGTTCAGATTCCATCTATATATAAAAATATCGCGTCGTCAGCAGAACACGTCCTCAAAGAATAACACGCTCTGAATGCTAAAAATAGCAGCACACAATCGCGACAGTTGATGAAAACCGACTGTGAGCTTTACAGAGAGGTATAGTGTGTAGTAGTGCGAGATGTGGAGCCTCTTTACCAGGCAACGACTTTGAACTGTTGCTAAGGTAAACAGGTCTGAGGCTGTCACGTCATATGTAGCTTAAGGTCATTGATGAACCACTGAACCGATTCGAAAACTTCACACACTAATCCTCTTAAAGATCCCGATCCATGCTTTCTTACGAGTTCAAATAAGCTGGGAAATTTAAATTTAAATTCGAAAAATCGATAACCGAAACCAAAACTGAAAGGGTCACGTGACCGTGACTTACTTAATGATGATTGGTCTACGTCATCAATGACCTGATAAGGAGGCTCAACATCTCATACTACTTGTGATTCCATTTTATTTGAGCAAAGGTCTTTCCAGTTGATATTTAGTCCAAGCGCGAATGTATTAAAATCCGAAGAGCACTCAATTTAGTTCTCCCACAGAATCCATGTGTGTGTGCGCTTCATTTTATGCCAACACTGAGGAGGACTAAATTCACTATGCTTCGGATGAAATGTTTTGCCATTTGGATTAAACTCGTTGGCATTTGGACTAGATTCACTTGGAAACCTTGATCTATATCGTTAATGACGTCATTGCCGCGAAATCATGTAACTGATTTCCACTTCAAGCTGAGCGATAGAGACCTGTGCTATTCAATTCATCTTCACGTAGGAGCGACGACGAATAGTGAACAGACCATCCATAATGAATCAGCCCATGAATACCAATCTGTAACCAATCTTGGACAGGCAGGCCATCGCTTATGAGAATCCTCGACACTTTCAACGCTTAAGGCTAAAGTTTCTCAAACGTGTGAAGGCCTGCAGGATGAGACCTGGGCTGATGCCTTTCCAGCCTGAACTGAAGCGCCGAAGCAGTGACTGGTGCGCTCTCCTGAATCTCCAAGACCAACCGAAGCTGTCCGATCTCGCTCGGTCCTGAAAGTGAGGCACATGACGTTCTTCCGCCACCAAAGCTTTGTGTTCGATTTCGCTGTTCCACCAGCAGGAATCACCATCAGTGGCCAGCTCTATCTGGGTGTCCTACGCAATCACATAAGGCCAGCCATCCGCAAGAAACGCCCACATTTGGCTAGAGGAGGAGTCCTTCTTCTTCAGGACAATGTAAAAATGGGACTAGGTAATGTCTCCATCACCCGTCCTACTCTCCCAATTTCTCCATTTGTGACCTTTCCTTTTTTCCTCGATCTGGCTATTTCCTTCATTTTACTAATATTTCTGGCAGTTGTAGCTTCTCATCGTAAGACTTTGTTTAACAACGAAGGCGTAAAAAGCTTTGTCCTAAACTAAAACCCTGTTTATTTGCTTGACAAGACATCATCGGTTTTCATCTTTATTTACTTGTCTTATATTTTTTTCAGTAGTTTTCTCATATGTCAAAAAACGTGCGCCGTCATTTGGTTTTCCTTTGCTTACATTTTTCTTCAACCACCCATAATTCAGTTCCATTAAAAATTGCATGTCGAAAATAACCTACTATCAGCTCGTTTCCCCTCAACAATGCAGCCCTCGTATATGTCTATTCATTACCAACTGATTTGTTTGGGATCCCTCTACACCGTGTCAAGTTCCTTGGGGAATCCCATGTTGCATGACATGTGGTTTCAATATATTCCACACCTTGTCGATTTAGTATTCCAAGCATTATTATTTACAGTACATAAGTAGTTAGATTATTGATTTTGCATAAAATCAAGCACCACAAGTAAATTATTTGATAATTTTACATGTTATGTACCAAATATACAACTTATAGTAGTATAATCAAAAGAATAATAAATTTATAGGCATATACTGACTGTGAACTGACCTGTCTATTTGCTGGATCAAAGAATACATTGTTCACATTGTTTAGTGGCTCAAATATGATGGGATTCTTGGTCAATTTTGCATAGTACATGCACTGAAGAGGACTAATATCTCTCTCTGGAGGACCCGCCATATCACCGACCACAGTATTAGAAGGAGTTGTCACTGAACTCTAATTGCTACAATGAATGTAAAGATGGAAACATATTTGAATAAATAAACTTTTCCAAAGCATAAGTTGACCTATAACTGTTACATTGAGTGAGGTCACAATCAGGGTTAGGAAAAGGTTAGTTTTAAGAAAGTTCTTAAGACTTGATGAAGACCTATTGAAAAGTCATATCTTTCTTAGATTTAGTACAATAATGATACATCTCCTACAAATTCAGGCTGTTTCTGCAGTAGCCAATAAAAGAAGGCCAGATTTGATGCGATCTACTGCATCCTCAACTGAGCCTATAGAAAATAGGTTACAATTAAAAAATATGTTTTTGAACAACTTGTTCAGGAACACGTTTTAAGGAGAAATTCATTTTCCTGTTTTTTTACAAAAAATATTTGCATTGAAAATAATTATATGGTCTAGGAAAATGAAATGTATATTAACATATTTTCATAAAGTATAATATTAAATATGAGTAGAAATATGTTAATATTGTAGGTAAACGATTTTAATTGACATTTTAAAATAAATAAAGAATACATTAATTGATAATATATATATTACATTTATTAACAGTATTTCATTTTTTATATAAATTCATATATTATTAAACCAAATTAATTATATAATAACCAAATTATTTTGTTAAAGATTATTTATTTTATATAAACTTATTTAGATAATATAATATATTTATTTTAAAATGTTTTTTCATATTTTATTTATTCCTTTTAAAATATCAACTAAAATCTTCAAATTAAATTATTAACATACTTCTATTCATATTTAATATTATACTTTATTAAAATATGTATGTAAATAAAATATTCGAAGTTTCATAATCTTCAGTCTTCGTATTTGTAGTGGTATCATTTTTATATTCCATATTTTAATTATTTTCAATGCAGATATATTTTTCCAATTACAGGAAAATGACATTTTCCAATTTCTCATATATGAAAACCTTAAATATCTTATCATTTTAAGTAAGAGAAACATAATATTGATTATTTGAATGTCAAAGCTAATAAATTTATATTAACATTTTAAAGAATGAGGTCATAGTCAGGCTTCTGTAAAAGCTTAAATTAATATAAATTCTTAAGTGGTGGTGGATAAGGACTAATTTTTTCCTTTAAGATTATGTTTTTAAAGGCTGTTTGCAATCTCACACATTGTATCATTGGTGAAAAATTGACTATTACTTAATGTGGTATAAAACTTATTCAACCATATATGATTTGTATTAGAATCTACCCTAGATTTGGTATGTATTTAATGTTTAAAGATTGTTTTAATATATCAACTTTTCATTGATTGATTTAAACTAGTAGTCCAAAGTTAAGAGCTATTTGAAATACCATAAACAAATATAAGTCACAGCTCTAAAGCAAATTAAGCAATAAGAAAATTATTTCTTTAGCAAGAAATTGACTTTGCTTGTTTATATAAATATAATGAAATAAAAAGGTTTCAAAGTTAGCAATTTTTACAGGACTGGTGCTACCAATTTTCGGTTAAGGGGCCATAATGTAAAAGGACACTTTTTAAAACTAAAGGGCACCTCATAAATGCAACTATCAATTGTGTATTAAAATACGGTATACTAAAAAGGAAAATAGGGAAAAATTGGCAGGGGGCCATAATTAGAAGTCAAATATAGGAATACAAGTTCAAAGAATATTCTGAAATGTCTATGATTGTATGATTTTTAGACTATTAGTTAAATGTTTATTATTCAAAATATTCTAGTTTTAGATGTTGTGAATTTCGAGACATTTTTCCTATTTTTTAATGCTAGAAAATGCATTTTGCCCTATTTATGAAGTATGGTTTGTGCCTAGCATTTAAATAAATAGTATTTCTAGAATAGTTAATTATATATGCAGGCCTGTGATTGATTTATTATATAAGTTTAGGAATAAATATTGAAAATTTTAGGAATGAAAGTTTAATAAATGACAAAACTATCCATCCATCTATGAAAAATAAAACTTAAAAAGTACTTGTTATTGCCTCCATTCCACTCCTTATAGCCATTCCAACTCCACCTATTTATATCACATGTATAAAAATATTGAAACAATACTAAATTAATAGAAAAACTTGTGTACAAAAATATAAGTATAAGAAATTATAGATTAAGTCTTTCGTTTCTTTGAAATACTGCTGTTGAGCTTGGAATGCCTTTCTGCCAAATCAGATTTTCTAACAGCTGCAGGTAGACGAGCATTTCCCTCTTGTAGTTTCTTAATGGCATCATATATTTGTTTTGATATTGCAGCTTTCTCCAGTTCTAATGTGGCCAATTCAATATACTGTCATTTCTTGTTTTGTTCAGCATTCTTTGATTATTCAGCATTTGTTTTGATTTTTTTCTTTTTCAGCCAAAGCTTCTCTATCTTTTTGATGACTCTCTGAAGACTTGATCAATCTTTTGGTTATTGGAATTGACAAAAGATCACATCCTGCAGTACTAATGACATCTTTAACTGTTTTCAGGCCAATGATCAATGATTGAGACAAAGAGCAACGTATATCAGTCATGAATTGTTTATTAAGGCTGAAACCAAAGTTTGGGTCTGCATTATCATGCTATAAAATCATCAAGCTTGTGGCAAATTTTGTCCAAATTAAGAACTTTGAGTGCCTAGTCAAATTTTTTAAATCTCTAACATGTTTCTAGTACAAGTCAGGATCATTTGAAGGTGATGGAAAATCAATGGAAGACTCCAATGTCTCATAAATAGTCCATTTATCAACCAAATCATTAATAGCTGACTAAGAAATTATATGAGACAACTTTTGACTTAGTCTTGTAAGAGATAGTTTTGGATTATATGGCCAAAATTGACTATTTGGGTGAATATTTTTGTATAACATATAAAACATAATTGTCCAAGGGTAACATGCGGATAAGGTATTCAACTATTTGGGAATAAAATTGTACAACAACTTTTATGAAACTTTTTTGGTAATGTGAATTAAGAAATCTTACTTTTAACAAATTCATAGTATCAATACCAATGTCAATGGCAGAAAAATGTCTCTAATTTTCCTTTTTATCACAATACAAGTTTTTAAAATGTCCTTCTCAATAAATAGTCAAATAATAATACTTTTAAGAAAACATTAATATTATTATTTTGGTAATAAAGTTACCTAATGATAAACCTACCTAATGATAGCTTAAAAAGCCAGGGTTGAGCTATCTTTCTGTGACTATAATAAAATAGTCATGTTTACTACTTACCTATTGATAGGTTAGCATAAACAAAAGATGTTATAAAAGTTATAAAAATTGTGTTTTTGGTACAAAACAAATTGAATACTTTGTAATTTAAATTTATATACAAAGATTTTTTTACCAAAATATTGGAATTTTAGGACTAATTACATTCTTGTTATATATATATATGGACTAATTTTTTAATGCAGCTAAATTATATTATGTAATCTATGTAAACTAAAAGGATAGAGATATATATCAAAATAAAATTTACTGATATATTGACAAAATATTAAGTTATATACAGTGGATACAGTTCCAGTCACTAGAATCCTATATTGTAAGATTCAAGTTCCAGACCTCCTGTTTCCGTACGCATGTGTGCATTGTCAATTAATATAAGGGTATGTAACAACACATATTTTCATCTCTACCATGGTCTAGTGGTTAGGATTTTGGCTTTAACCAAGGAAGACCAGGTTCAACTCCTGGCTGGGGAAAATCTTTTAAAAATTATGTTATAAAGTAGCTAGCTTGCATTCTCTTTTGTCAATAAATTGACCAATTAGACAATGTGCCCTAGCATTACACAATTCAGGAAATACATAGCTTGCTTAATAATATAGATATGTAATTTTGCTATTAAAAAAATGGGCACTTTTTTAGTAGTTCTCCCATATTTATAACAAACCATATAAATAACTGTATAAAAATGACCTTGGAGGTATATCATTAGAGTTACATGGAAAGAAATGTTAGTCTAGTGTATTTAAATCAGTAGAGGTTTATATTATTGCCTGAGTGAAGCTATATTTAACTGTATCTGGAAATGACTCGATAGAACTTAGAAGAAAAAATTTTTAAATGACTCGATAGAACTTAGAAGAAAAAATTTTTAAATCAAATATGGGGCGGCTAACATAACAAGCAAACTAAAGCGAACACAGATAGTATTTCAACACTCTGGTTTAAATACACTAACATTTCCTTTCACAAAACTCTAATGATATTTTTTAAGGTCATTCTTATATGGTTGTTTATATAGTTTATTATGAATGTGGGCCATGGGCCATGGCATGGGGGAACTACCGAAAAAGTGTGGAATGATAACCTGACTTTACCAGCTTACCAAACTTTTTCCACCCTCTGTTCACCAAACCTATAACCCTCAGTCTACCAAACATAAGTGTCTTAGTCTACCAAATACAGACTACAGTATATATGTCTGATTCCTAATTTTCTTTTAATCTCTCATAGTCTCATTCTCTGTAACCTTTCTTCTTCTTTCTGTCTCATTTGTTTGTTGCATCATTTGTCCCCTACAGGAGAAATATACGAGGCAGCCTCAAATACTTACAGACTTGATGTTTTGTTACTGTAACTAAACGTAATACGGTTTTACGTAAGGTTTCAAAGCAGAACAGTTTAATTGACCAGTTGAATGATTTTCATTCAGTTTGTTCGGCACCTGGCAAAAGTTATAATGCTTTCATATATATATATGAAAAATAATATCATGTAAACGTCATTTTTATTCTGTTTCTACTCATCTTTTTTCAATAAATTCTTCCAAAAACGTCAATTACCTGCGTTAATAATGTAACAGCAACTGGAAAGGGAGACCGTTAATTTGTGCGTCATTAGTTATTCGAAACTAAAACAAAAACAGATTTTTTTCACCGTTACAATCTGGTTACTATGTTCCGGGTGAGAAGGGAAGTCCTTCTTTGCGATACAGTAGATGAGAAAATATCCTTTTTAAAACACTGCTTCTTTTTTGGAAAAGTATGAGGCACACTTTGAGGCATCAGTGGTACTGTCGATAAATACTTTGTATAGGTCCATGCACCTGCGGTATGTATGAAGGAAGACTGCGCACTGCTCAGTGTGAGTTCAGATGTTTTTACCAAATGTTGCGGACCTTGAACATGAATCGTCGCGGGCAGCCTTGTAATACACCTGTTGATGTATTGAACTCCTCTGTAGGACCATCCGAGGTGAGCACTCTGGCAATGGTGTTGCTGTAAAGTCCACCAATAGCGAAAGTCATTGGAACATCATATACTTCCAAAATCGTGTTGATGAAAAATCTTGCCACCGAGTCGAAAGCCTTCCGAAAATCTACAAAGATCACGAAAAGGTCGGATTTATGAGCAGTTGATTCCTCAATTACCCGTCTTAGGGCCAAGATGTTTATGACAGTGCCTCGTTGTGGGCGGAACCCATTTTGGACTATACTCTAAGGGCTCTAAGGGCATTTTGTGTTTAAGTAGTAGGACGGTAAAATTCTAACTTTACTTTTAGAGTAATTACTACATTTCCCCTCATATTCCCAAAGTAAATTAGAACGATAAACAACGAAGATTAAAGAATATCAAATCATATTCTCAATATTTAAAACAAATTTGGTCAGGGAAGGTTTTTATATTTTTGGCCTATTCCCATTATTATCAAACAATTGATGGCACAATAATCATAATGTAAAAGAAGCATAATAATAGACACAAATAACAATAACAATATTAATAATAACATAATACTCAGTAAATGCAATTACAAATGTACACGTATACAGTTTGTGCTGGGTTCCAGCAAGATTCTCAGTAAATATCATTAAAAACGGTCCTTATAAAATTTGTCAAACCGATCTGTTACTCGAAACTACACACAAATTGCGCGTTTTAGGTACTTCCAAATTCACTGAAAGTATACCCTGGAATTAAGGTCTTTCTATTCTGAGAACGAGTTAACCCAGTCAGGTAATGACCACAGGACTGCGACTATAGTAGGATGGCGTCCAAAATAAGCTAAATCATTTTTAGACATCTCTATTGTATATCGTCAGAAATGATTTTCACAAAATAACTGAAAATAGACCCTCAATGCGAAATATTGGGGATTTTGATTGAGAATTATTATTATTTATTTCATTAGGAAAAACACAAAAGGCAAACGAGAGGCCGCCAACTGGCAGTCACTTTCTGGGCACCAGACCAGAATTCCATTAACTGGGATTGCGCAGAAATAAATGAAACGAACGAGAGCAATAAATGAAACAATAAATGAACCAATTGTGAACCAGTGTCAGATATTGCTTTATGAGACATCACAGAGAGGGGCGTACTTTTGCATTGTCATATATTTCTAGTAATCTACAGTTTTTCTGTAACTGTTCTCTATGGTATAATCTTGCTATTTTTTCATTAATATTTTCAGCAATCTATTTTGTAATTTACCGAAAAATTTAATGCTTTACCGGTCCTCTTTCAGTCAGTCAGTTATCACCAGGATTCCCCCATAGATTGCAATACATTTATGACGAAATAAGTCCAGAACTAAATTCATAACTAACGTAAAAATCACCAAATAAACTTATATATCTGTCAGTGTTGTTAAGGTGTGTGCACTGCGTACCCACAGCACTGTACATTATATGTGTTCTTCGAGAATTACCGCTATTTAGTTCTATCTGAAATTCAATAATTTGTATTGGCACTGCGAATCTATTGCGTATTGACGAAAATATAATTTTATGTCATTGTTGATGAAATCTGTTCTGGCGATCTTTCGTTTTCTCTTCATAATTCAAATTATCTTTGCCCCCCCCCTCCTCCCTAGTGAGCCGAAGCAAGAGATATTATATTACACTTATGTAATCTGTATAGGGGATTTCATTTAATTATTGATTATAATATGCTGAAACAATTTCTGTATAGTGTGAGGTCTCGTTGGCCAAAAATACTAGCTAGTCCCACACCACGTTCGTGGGAGCGGAACATGTAGATTTCTGGGCGTTGGAACACCTCGTGGGGAAGAACTAAACTATGCGAAAAATTCGTGTAAAATCAGATATGACAGGACATTTCCATGTCGCATAATTTTCCTCTCTCTTCCCCTCTCCCCACCTCCATCATTTTTTCTCGACTTCGACCAATGGCTCAGATGGCGCGTCTACTGTAGGTGGAATGTCGGCTAGATCGCGGGGAGGTATTTCCGCCGAGGTTCCCCCTGCGCCATATTTGGCACTGGAGGGGGCGCACCACACACCTCATCTGCGGACCACACACAGCTAGCACGCCCGGTCGGTCTCTCTCTCTCGCACACACACACACACACACACACACACACACACACACACACACACACACATTCCGTCGGCTAATCCCTCCGCTGTGCACATTCCCTGATGTTTCTTTCCTCCTGCACAAACCCAGAAAAAAGGGATGGAATTGAGGAATTACGACATGCTGGATGATGATGTGTGCAGGCGGGAGCTACGGGGAGGGGGTGCGTACACACACAGAAGCCAGGGAGGGGGAGGAGGGACACACACGGCGAAATCCTTGGCAAAACCGCAAAACAACTGTTTCCACCCAAATAACTGGCCTACTCCTTATCAACACCAATTGAATGTCTTCCACGAGCACGGAGAGTCATCGAAAAACTATTCAGAAAAACTAAGTCCAAGGACTACTAGAATATCAGGATGGTCAACTATACGCTTTTAGAAGAGGCCGATTATTTATTCACAATAAAAAATAGTTCGACAATAGAAATAAACGCTCATCATATACTGTTATTTAATCAAAATTCGGAGAGACGTCGAATGGTGTCAAATAAAATTTCACCTGTTCATCCGCTGACCTCCAAAACTGACCATTTTAAAAGGTCAATTTTGAGTTTCTCCTTTTGTTCACCTTTGAGTTGTTGTAACATGTTATATTAGATTGGTAAAAATGTGTTCATTCCTTAGACGTACTGTATATTCGTGTAAATTAAGTGAAAAGCGTTTGAGTAAAATGTACCTTCCGCAAAAATTTCAAATTTTTTGATTCCTCAAAAGTGGCCTTCAAAATATGGGCAGGTTTGGAGATTAGGAGATGGATAGATGAAATTTTGTTTGATTACATTCCTCTCAAAAGTTTGATTAAGTAACAATGTAATGAACGTTTATTTCTGCAGTCAAATTATTTTTATTGTAGGTAAATAATCGGCCTCTTACAGTATATAGCCGAACTACCATTTAAAGCGCAGAGCGTTCCGAATATGAACATTAGACTGTAGAGATTGCAAGATCTGACAGAAGCGTGCAAATCAAATGATCGACCTGATGAGTTTGTGTTTGAAAGTAAAGCTTGCAAAGGATGTAAAAGTTGGACATTATCAGGAAGAAAGAGAGAAAAGGATGGTGGAGATATCTGAATTGTGGCGCTGGAGTGAGAAGAGTGCACCGTGAGTGAGCTGGGAAGATAGGAAGACAAATGAATAGATCAGGACTAGGATATAGGAGTTTCAAAAGAAGAAGGAGATGAAGGTAAAGAAAATGAAATTAAGGAAGTCTGATTATTGGAGAAGATTTGAATGGATCGGTAGCATCAAATATTGGAAACTATTGGAATGAACAATCTTGTGAGGAAGAGGCACACGACCCTGCATTATCATCATCATCATTGGAGAACATTTGAATGGATCGGTAGTGTCAAATATTGGAAACTATTGGAATGAACAATCTTGTGAGGAAGAGGCACACGACCCTGCATTATCATCATCATCATTGGAGAACATTTGAATGGATCGGTAGTGTCAAATATTGGAAACTATTGGAATGAACAATCTTGTGAGGAAGAGGCACACGACCCTGCATTATCATCATCATCATT
>JAUYWV010118959.1:0-11902 GCA_032274565.1 Nematoplana nigrocapitula
GAGAGAGAGAAGAAAGAAAGTGAGGGAGGGAGGTTGAAGAAAGAAAAGTGAGGGAGAGAGGAGAAGTTTGGATTGAGGAGAATCTGCTGTTCATAAGTTCTTCAAGTGGATGTGAGCTGCGGAACTGACTGTAAGTGAGATGTGGGATTAAATCAGGGATGGTTTAACAAGGACACCGGGATGAGAAAACTGAAAGTATTCCACAACAACAACTCCGATTAATTATCTAGGGGGAATCGCAGCCATTTGTCATTTCTATTGATTAGCACCAATTGAATGGGAGGGGAGCAGGTTGGCATTTGGTGAATTGGGAGCAAACTTCAACCCGCCTCCCCACTCGCACTGGGGAAAGATTGGGACAATTTCATCATCGCCCCCATGACCCCATTTTCCACCTCAATGCCTCACTCTGGAGAATCAGTCATTGTGGACAAGCCGGGGGAAAGAGACGAATGCGTTCACTAGCAACAACGTTCACAGGGAATATGCCCTATTCTCCGACAATACTACTGACAAATTTTCAGAGTAGTACGGGGGGAATATAAACTTTGATTTCCGGCTTCTCGCGGCGAGGGTGTCCTCCTGTGTTCCCTGGGAGCTTCTAGGATTTCTTTCTATTTTTCCGCTCCTCACCTTTGACCGTCAGCTGGAAGGAGCGGGTGAGGCGGCGACTTCCCGCCGACACGGTGCACCGATACTCGCCAGCGTCGTCCACAGTGGCCGAGGTCAAGAGCACCACCGGACCGTCGTTGTCTATGGTTTTGGCGTGGGGGGCCCCGCCGCTCGGCCGGATAAACTGCCACGAGTAGGACAGGGGACCGGCGGCCCCGGCCTCGCAATCGATCGATACGGAGTCGCCGACCTTGTGGATCAGCGTGAGCCGGGTGTCCTCGTAGTCCTTCATGAAGCACGGACCTGCGAGCAGCGCCAGATATCGATAAACAAATCCACCGATACAAACAATTACAGAGAAGAAACCCACTGACAAAAAAATCCGACATGAAACTCTTCCTGCAAACAAATCCGACATGAAAATCTTCCTACAAACAAATCCGACATGAAAATCTTCATGCAAACAAATCCGACATGAAGATCCTCCTGCAAACAAATCCGACATGAAAATCCTCCTGCAAACAAATCTGACATGAAAAATCTTCCTGCAAACAAATCCGACATGAAAATCTTCCTGCAAACAAATCCGACATGAAAATCCTCCTGCAAACAAATCCGACATAAAAATCTTCCTGCAAACAAATCCGACATGAAGATCCTCCTGCAAACAAATCCTACATGAAAATCCTCCTGCAAACAAATCCGACATGAAAATCCTCCTGCAAACAAATCCGACATGAAAATCCTCCTGCAAACAAATCCGCCTGCAAACAAAACGATAGACAAAAAATCCGATATAAAACAACTGACAAACAAATCTGACATGAAAAATCTCAGACATAAAAAATCGACAACGAAATCTGACATTAAAGACCATCGCCAGACATCCAGCAAGAAAACTAATCCACTGAAAAACAAAACTACAGACAAACAAATACCAATAATAAACCCAAAGACAAACATCCAACAAAATCAAATCCAGCGCCAAGCCAAACAAATAGTCCGACAATCACATCCACTAAAAAACAAATCCGCAAAACAAGCCAAGCAGATAATGAGCAACAAGAATTTAAGAGCGACTTGGTGATAAATGGTTCCCCTGGTTTCTCGCGTGATTTATTGGCGGTTCACCCGACAGAATTCCATTTACCGTTGAGTAAGCTCTCACTCACGACTGCATAACCAAGATAAATGATGTCTACTCCAGACTATATACTGAGAAAGTCGAGAGGCAGCTTTATTCAAGCGTCTCTAGAAAGCGGAGAGATATGAATATTTGCTCTACCACAACAGTCCGCGCTGAATGAGAGTTATATTTTCACAAATGAACTACCTCAACTTCGTGCCAGCTCACCAGGAAAACGTCTGGCATACTAGCTTCAACTTCTTCTCCTTCCTGCGACGAGTCTCCCCAAGATCTCCTTCACTGTCTAGCTCTCTCTTCCTTTGCCACCTACCTCCATCGCATCGACTGTGCTTCTTCTCCTTATTGTCCCTCCTGCGACGAGTCTCCCCAAGATCTCCTTCACTATCCTGCTCTCTCCTCTTTGCCACCTACCTCCATCGCATCGACTGTGCTTCTTCTCCTTCTTGTCCTTCCTACGACGAGTCTCCCCAAGATCTCCTTCACTGTCCAGCTCTCTCTTCTTTGCCACCTACCTCCATCGCATCGACTGTGCTTCTTCTCCTTCTTGTCCCTACTGCGACAAGTCTCCCCAAGATCTCCTCCACATCTTTCTTCACTGTTCAGCTCTCTTCTCTTTGCCTCCTGCCTCTATCGCATCAACCGTGCTCCCTCTTCTGGTTTCCCAGCCGCACTCGCTAACACCATTTATCTCCATCAACCGCCATAAATTACCATCTCGGCAACCCAATTAATGAAGTGCGGCCTATTGTGCGCTCGCCGCCGATCAGACTAATGGCTTTTGACGGCGGCATAACCCTCATAAATTGCTAACCAGAACCTCCCCTCCCCATCAGTGAAGCGAGGGAAGCCTCCTCAGATGGAGAGCTAGCCAGAATGCTCACACAACCATAATCCACCTGCCGACTTCATTCCACTCCACTGAGCACTGGATGCCACTGCCGCCAAACTTCACTCACACTTTCAGCCACCAGCAAGAAGACAAGCTGCAGCCTTATCTCAACGCTGCTCATATTGGTAATTCGCTACTACTGCTTGTGGTGGTTCAGTAGTATTCTCTCTCGTGGTAAGGCGATGGTTTAATTGCGGCATTCCCTTGCTACTGTCCAGTCCTCTCCCATACTACTACTGCTGCTTGTGGTGGTTCAGTAGTATTCTCTCTAGTGGTAAGGCGATGCTTCTATTTGCACTGGGATCAAACGCTGTTTGTTATTCTAATCGAATTGTCTTTCCAGGACTATGGAGCTCCACCAGCACACAGGGGTGGCGTGCAGGAGCGCTTCCATATCAAACGCCGTGCAGTGGATGAGGGGACGCAGCTGAAGTTGGAGCAACTTCCGGAATCCGTCCATTTATCTAATAACTGCCGCCAAAGAGTCCCCCTCACCCCCAGCTGCTTCAGCTCACTCAGATTAATGGGGTCAATAAATCGCAGCGGAGGGGAGGAGCGGACAGGGTGGCGACTGTCGTAAATCGTGAGTAGCGCCGCCTCCCGTGCCGGATTATTAGGGCCATAAAAGGCGTCAACAACTCAATAGGAATGGGGCAGTAGCGAACTAACCACAAGCAGTAGTAGTAGTACAGGAGAGGACTGGACAGTAGCAAGGGAATGTCGCAATTAAAGCATCGCCTTACCACGAGAGAGAATACTACTGAACCACCACAAGCAGCAGTAGTAGTACAGGAGAGGACTGGACAGTAGCAAGGGAATGTCGCAATTAAAGCATCGCCTTACCACAAGAGATAATACTACTGAACCACCACAAGCAGCAGTAGTAGTACGGGAGAGGACTGGACAGTAACAAGGGAATACCGCAATTAAAGCATCGCCTTACCACAAGAGAGAATACTATGAACAACCACTAGAAATATAGCTACATAAATCTAGATACAAATGAAATTTTAAAGAAAGTTCAACAAGGCTATAACTAGTAACGTTGTAATACACATGTCACCAGCTCACCCGGTCAGCAGCTGGAATCATTTTAAGAAAATCATGCTAAATTAAAATTACGCGAGAGAATTATAAAACATCGAAACGGTCAACGCCTGTTCATCATGGCGAGGCAATGTAGAGGACATGTTGATTTACTCACCATTGACAGTGCTCCAACTGACTTTAACCTACTGTATCTGTGTTGGAGGCGGTTTATATGAAGGACAAGCGACCTTCTCTAATTTATGACCCTTGTGAAGAGAATGCTGCATTTTCATTGGTTCAGAAATCCACCAATCAGAGAGAGAAACTAACTCACCTGACATCTGTCAGCACTCGCTTGACCTCAGTCTTGCTCCAGAGATAGCGCTTCACATTGACCAAATAGTCCACATGATGGTAGGTGATGGTGGAGCCCTTCAGCGAGCCCCGTCGAGCGAACAGGGTGCCCGAGTACTCGCTACAGGTTCGCGTCCGTATGCGGACCTCCTGTCGACTGCCGTAGGACGACTCCTGACCTTGACTCAGATCGCCCGGATCGATATCGCCAGGTCCGATCACGCCCTGAACGGACGACTCGGGGCCCAAGTGTCCGCGCAGACGACCAGCCGAGCCCCCACCGCCGCCTCCCCACGAGGTCAGGAGAGGCTGGTCTTGGTTGGTGCGACGAGGAATACCCACCGTGTTCAGGCGCGGGTTGACCGCATCCATCACGTAATTGGCCGCCTGAAATGGTTACCATAGAAACTGGACATGTGATAAGCTGCTTTCATCGACCGAAAGTTGTTTCAAAATTACCACTTCCACTGTGTGCTTTATGACTCATTTCAACTAACTATGTCAAGGTGTTATGAATGTGGATTACCTGCCGTTAACAACTCCTCCCTCTCGTCAGGGAATTTCATCACCGAACAAAATTATAGAAATGTATCAGAACAACAACTTCTAGTAATAAGCCACATGCAGAAATAGATGACTTCAATTTAGGGAACTCAGAGTCTTACTGATTGAGGCTACTTTTGCGGCTAAAGTCAAAACACAGGTCCGTTTGGATTGCTAGAATTTTACATATATACAGTAAACTGTAACTATATAGAAAACTACTAAACACAGTTGAAATTTGAACTCATTAAAAATCCAGTTTTACATAGCAGGCAGTAGTTGTCTCGTGAAATTCCGGACATTCAGATCTCTGGGGCGATTCCATCCATCGAAAGTTTCTGTTGGCAGAGTTATGCTGATTAGTTGTAATACAGTGTCTGGCAGACATAGTGTCCATTTACTGCGTACAAATCTTCAACTGATTATTAAGAATATATTATGCAAAAGTCAGATCACAATACTATAGAAATCGATCAGCAAATGTCTAATGTCGATTTGAACCAATCAAATGTCGATTTAGGAAATTCAAATGTCGGTTTAACAGATTCAAAAGTTGATTCATATCTCCGTAGCGTCGTTTAACTATATACACGTAAATCTTTGCCGCTGTTAAATATAAGCCTGCTGTTTAACTGCTAATTGAATTCAAATAATTAAATCGATACTAACTTGAATGTATGGCGGCCGGGAATGGTCACATGTGGATATGTGGGATATCACGCGTTTGAATATTACACTTTTCAAGTTATATTTGGTCAAAAGTTAAACTGAATTAGTCAACGAGCCTCCAGTGCGATGGAAAGTATAAGTTTGGGTAAGTCCTATACTCAAATAAAATAGACATTTTCAACGTTTCCTAATGCCGAAATAGCAAAGCACTTGTCACATGGCCGACAGAAACAGATGCATTATGCCTTAACGACACTGATATTATAACCTTATTTACATGCGCCTATAAGGGTGTAGTAAATAAATTAAGGGAGAAATGTTCCCTTATGGTCACTGGAGGCTGTTCGCTTTACGCAAACCGAATTGTCTTCTCTTCAGAGATTTCAGAACTACAGTAGACCCGAGAGAAAACATTTTTGAGAAGTGCTCTCCCACCAATCATTACTGCACTGTCTAGTTAAAGGAATTTGATTGATTTCTAACAACGAGGAGATTGCCAATTTGTGATATTACCTTGCCAGACACTTGTAAATATAGCTGTAGTAAAGAGGATGGGAAATTCCGAATTTTCCCGATATAACCTGACGGTTGGCCAATCAAATCGCCGCAACGAATCGATCGATTATTTCTGTTTGCCGTTGCTATAGCATCGTCCTCATTGAACCACTAAAGAAACTATAGTAGACATACGGTGAGACAACGAATACATCAATCGATAGAGTCGTGCGCGCGCTAGGATTCCGCATGTTCCAATTAAAGCCAGGCGGCTGGCCAATCAAATCCTCACGTCGAAAAACTAATACATCAATCGACACAGCCCTCAATGATGGGAGGGAATTCCGAATTTTCCAATTATAACCAGGCACCTGGGCAATCGACGAAATAGAAACCCACAATCATGAAACGAAGTCGAAGGACTTTATCAAGACTATTAAAGACATAACTGGCAAGTCCTTAGTGAAGGTAGGGTGTATAAAGGACGAGAATGGTGATGCACAAACTTAGACACGCCACCAGCAGAAACCACAGAGGACATAATCAAGCATAACATGAAAATAATACACTCAAGCATTGTAACTAATTATCTCACACAACGCACACACAATAAAGTCCTCAATCAACATCCACCTCCCATACACAAGTCGGAGCAGGCTCTCACTCGCCCCATTCGCAGAAGCCTCTCTCAACTTAGGACCAACAAATCACCTCTCCTTCATCAATACCTTCACAAAATAGACCCTGTCAAAAATAAATACATCCCCACTCTGCCCTCTTTGTAAAAAGCACTCACACGACACACATCACCTCTTCTCATGTACCCTCATTCCCACAACCCTTACCCCGAGATCCCCCTGGACGGACCCCGTGGGGGCGGTGGCGCTGCTCAAGCAGTGGGGGGCAAAGATTGGCTGGCCTGGACAGCTGGGCGGCGGACCCCCTTAGCACGTGGCTTTGGGGGAGGGGTCGCCTACTACTACTACTAACTGAGAGATCTGAGATAAAGAACCGATGGAAAGAGTTCTGCGAGGGACTCTATAGAAAGGACCCTCGAATCCAACTGAAATCCATCAGGATGCGACAAACCCAGAACTTGATAATATTTTAAGTGAAGTATAGAAGCGGCTTTGAAGAAACTAAGAAATAGGAAATCGCCTGAACCAGATGACATCCCCGGCGAACTTATAATGAATTTTGGAACGAATGTCATAATGTTCTACACGTACTATGAACGTACTGTGATCGGATCTGGAAAACAAAAGCTTGGCCAGAGGATTGGTCAAAATCAGTGTTTGTACCTCTCCCAAAGAAAGGGGATACTAGAGACTGCAAGAACAACAGGACGATAGCTTTAATCTCCCACGCTAGTAAAATACTACTTTATATAATCGCGGAAAGACTACAGAATCATTTTGCGATAGAATTGCCAAATAGGCAAGCCGGTTTTAGACGTGGCCGAGGGACAAGGGTTCATATCGCTAAGATACGCTGGATCATAGATCAAATGGTAGAAAAGAACCGAAAACTGGTTCTGGTTTTTATCGACTACGCAAAGGCTTCTGGCTGTGTCGATCATGAAAGTCTGTGGTCCACTCTTAACCAAATGGGAATTCCGGATCACATCACTCAGCTGCAGAAGTCGCTATACAATAACCAGGAAGCAATGTAAGGACAGATGGAGGCAACTCCGATCACTTTCGAATGGAGAAAGGTGTCAAACAAGGGTGTGTTTTATCACCCTTCCTGTTCAATCTGTATGGTGAACGCATTATGAGGCGCCTGACGAAGCATAATATATGGGAGTTTCCATCGGAGGTGAACAAGTAAAGGATCTCAGATACGCGGATGATACCACAGTACTAGGAGAATCAGTAGAAGAGGCACAAGGTATCCTGGACAGAGTAAAAAAGTGAGAAAAAAATCTGAATGTAGAAAAAACAAAAACGATGGTAATTGGAAGTGATGAAAATGGCATAGATCTAACCGTGGACGGAAAAAGAGTAGAGAAAGTGGAGTATTTCGACTACCTTGGTGCTTTTATAACATCCGACAGGGATTGCCGAAACGAAATCGACAGAAAAATTGCACTAGGACGGTCAGCGGTTGAGGCGCTCATTAAGGTGTAGAGGGACAAGGGACTCAAGAAGAAGACGAAAATGGAGGTGCTACAGACCCTAATTTTCTCAATAGTTAGATACGGAGCAGAATCTTGGACCATGAGGGCGGGACAGAGGAAAAGAGTTGAGGCGTTTGAACTGTGGGCGTGGAGGAAAATGCTGGGGGGATGCCATGGAGATAGACGAAATGCTAGCATATTGAACGGAATCGGAAAAACCCAGATAGCCTTCTGGGCCAGATCACGAAAGCTCAACTCACTGATTTTGGCCATGCGGCACGCAAGGATGGTACTAGTCTGGAGATGATGATGCTGGGACTGACAAGTGGAAACAGATGACGTGGACCAGCGAGAATTCAATGGATAGACAATATCAAGAAGGTAACAAATCTAACCCTCAGCTCTCTTCTGAAAACAGCTCAAGATCGAAATCGATGGAAGGCAGTCATGGATCGATTCACGAAAGGACGTCCAACGGCCTGACTATCACCATCATCATTATCTGGCCAATCAAATTGCGGCACGAAAGCAAAGACCTACCTGGGAAACAGTGGACACTGATGGGGCGCCCGGATCATAGGAGAGGTTCACCGTGCCGCCCCCGCCGCTCTCCAGACCTCCTTCGGCATTGCTGCTGACGTTGTCTGGTGGGAGATTTGCGCCTAGGTAGCGACGTTCGCTGTCATCCCTTGTCACACGTATGAGATGCACCATATTTGATCTCTCCAATACTACCATTTAGAGTTCACGCTACTCACAACAAAACACGTACTACACGATGCGCTGGCAAGCTGAAATCAGGCCCGACCACACCCAACTTCTGTGCTGATGTGGTTCGCCATGTTTTTTGGCTCTGTGCAGTTTCAATTCCCAACACAAACGCAGTCAGTCAGTCCTCCAGGTTGGAGTAAGTCAGCTAGGCAAGGTGGCAGTGAAACAGCGGATCTCCTCGCCTTCTGCAGGAAGGGAAAGCTGTAGAGTAGAGTTGTGGTGATGACGTCACTCAACTCCCGCTTACCGGATTGGGATGGGGGGACACGATCGATAAGCTGTTTAGACGAGGTTACTATGACAACCAATACAGCCGCCGTGGTTGGGTGTACAGGATAACTATAGCTTCGTTTTGCTGTTCTGTTTTTGTGTATGTATTCACTATTGTTTTCTCGCTTCCAAGTGTGGCACAAACCCCTTTCCTAGACACAGCAGTGCATGCAGGCAGGGTAGATATAGTGTTGTTTAGATTCCAGCACCAAATGACGAAAACCCACACATGCAGTAAACTGGAACGAGTGTACGCCGAAGCAGACCTTTTGTTCTGGTGAGATAAGTCTATTGCGTACTACACTACACAATGTATGTAGGTGTAGCACAAACATTAATCAAATCTTCTGCCCTCCACCAACAATAAGACTTATCGCAGATACACCTACGAGTACCTACGCTACACTGCTCGAGTGTAGTTGCAGACGGGTATACGTGCGTGCAACATTTCACAATAAACTAGGGGAGCTGGAACCGGGGAGTCCCCCCATCTCCTTTTTGAATGAGTTATTCGGAAAATTGCGCCAAGTAATTCTACGAGTGTGTACCACCCTGTCGGAAATTTGGCACCTGTCGGAAAAATGCACTATAACCGAGTCTAAAAGTGCGTACCAGTTGGAAGACTTGCATCAGGATTCAGGGGGTTCAGATGCGTCTCGACTCTCGAGGCATCCCTTGAAGAAATCAATGACGCTGATGTTTATGTTATAATGTCACTTTTCAGTGGATACGTTATACTAAACAGTTGAAAGAACTATAGCTTCACACAAATCACTTCACATATTCGCTTGCTTCTAGACGCTCCTTAGCATGCCTATGAGCTTACTAAAAACCTCTAAAACTCCTTCTCTAATTCCTAATTTCTTTTGGTCTTGAATAAGGTCAGGCTGCAGTGAATTTTATGAACACACAGGTCCTCTTTACCGCTTAACGTTTGAATCAGCAAGAAACTCACCAGAGCAAAGCCAACCCGGTGGAAAAAGCTCTCCTGGATTGGATTGGATTGACCTTACCTCTAAATACACTCCTAAATACCTAACGGTGGATGAACACGTCATTGTCCTACAACGGTGCTATCTCTTGTCGCACTTCAGCAGGCATGCTTGATAGGTTTTCTAGATCAATACAAATCCGGGTGTCCAGCGACGCAAAAGTCACGGGAAAATATTTCCTGAAAAATCACGGAAGTTCACCCGAAATCGCGGTAATATTTTTTATATATAGCCTGTTTTATTTTCGGTAGTAAATTTATTATTTATTATTGTTAGAAAAAGAGCTGCTAACTTCATTTCCATGGTGACACAAGGCTTCTGCTATAACAAAGATCTCACTGACGAGAATATGAAAGATCGATCCCTCTTATTGGCTTAAAGCTGCACACTCGGCAAAGCTGATCTAATGATTTTCTCTCTCACTCTGCAAGCAAGACTACGGCGCTGCGCTAGCGGATACTGCCGAAGATGGCGGTTGAACGTACGCCAAAAACGCGCTGCACACCAACTGATACTCAACTTGAGCGCGTTGTGCTTTATTCATAACAACACTTGCACGTAGAGCTGCAGAGGGCCACTGGTTGTTAAATTGTTTCTGCTAAGCACAGCCATTATGACAGCATTTATGATTGCAAAGCAAAACTGCAATTATTACAGTTGAGCGTAAAATGTGAGATTGGAGCTTGAAGTTCGTTGTCGGGTTGATGAAAGGTGCGGTTAGTTCTTTCAAGTCAATTCCACTTTTAAGCAAGATGGCCACTAATTTACTTTCCATTGTATTTTCCATGGTCCTCAAGTCGAGCAAACTTTTAGTGATATGGAAAATACATTGAAACTCTGAATGTAGTTCAGACTGTAAAGCAAATTTAAAATCTGAAAGCTCTCATATGAGTGCAAAACATTCAGCAAATAGGATCCTGTTTTCGACAAAGAAATAAGGACTTGGAGGAAAAGAAAATAAGAAAAAGGGAACAACTTCTTCCAAAGACAACACATTCTAAGGAAACAGCTGTTAAATCCAAAGACGTATCTGTTTTAGCTGCTTCAAAGGCAAAACAGAAGTACAGTACAGAAGGATTTTCCTCCAATCACTACACTAGCCGACCAAAAACCTCTTCCTAAACGCAGATGCAAAATCTAATTCCCTTCGACTTCTTTAATAATTGGCTAGCACTTTTTGTGTATTTTTATTCGAACTAGTGGCCCGCTGCAGCTACGCATGCAAGTGTTGTTAGGAATAAAACACAACGCGCTCAATTATTCGATCGCTCAGCGTGCGTTATATCTAAAGCACAACGCGCTAAAGATGAGTATTAGTTGGTGTGCAGCGTGTTTTTGGCGTACGCTCAAAATCACGCTCTGGCAGTGTCCGCCCGTAATCTTTGCTTGCAAAATGAGAAAGAAAATCAAAGATCAGCTGGCCAGCCTGTGTGTGTGTGAGTCATCGCTGACTCACTCGCGCGCTCTCTCTCCCTCTGTCAGAAAACTGACCAATCAGTCGATGTGTTCTAAGGGTACGCGACCTACCCAGGAATCACGTACCTTGCTTGATATAATAGATATTCGATTTCATTAAATAAATTGCCAATTCTATCAAAAACACATTCAGTTGTGATGTTATTTTTGTCCATAAAGTATTTCTATCTATAAAATTAATTTCTTCCCTGGAATGTAATGATAACATGTAGAGTTTCCCGAAATTAATTGTCTCTGTGCGTGTTCGCTATGTCCTCCTAGACCATCCATCAGAGAGAACTGAAATTTTGGATACCACCCTTTGAATTAGCGGGGCAGAGGGCATGAGTAGTAATGTATACCTACGCTCTAAAACAGCAGTCATGTGTGACGAAACCCCCCCCCCCCCACGCGCACGAACATGTTTCCGACCGATGACTCACCAACCCTCCCCCCCCACGCGCGCGAACACGTTTCGGAAACGATGAGTCACCAACCTCACCCCCCCCCCCGCCCATATAAGCAGGCAAGAGACGAGAGTGAGCTCAGTTGTTACT
>JAUYWV010118970.1:0-11902 GCA_032274565.1 Nematoplana nigrocapitula
TGAAGGCAAGTTAACAGGTGGTCCCTAATAGCAGAATTTTGTAATTTATGCTCCTTTATCCTCTTGTCAATGTGGCGTTTTGTCTTGCCAGGTCAGGATCAACTTGACAGGAAAATTTGTAAACCACATTCGACTTCAAGGATTTAGGAGTTATATACTTAAGAGAGAAATGCCTGTGAACTTCAAAAAATATGAAAGACAACATTAACAGGCTTGGAAAAGTGACAATTACATAAATTACAAAGAGCTTTTTTAAAAATAACCATTCGGACGCCTAGAAAAGAATTACGAAACTTGGCATCAAGAAAGGACTTAACACACCTGTTGAAAAAATAATGAGGATAGCCATTCAAGCAAAAAATGCTTCAGTCGCAGTATGGAAAAGTTGAACAAATTACAAAAGATCTATGTAAAAAACAACATATAAGACCTCTTTTCCAACTGATAGGACACAGAGCGTTGAAAGATAAAATCAACTTAGTAGAAGTTTTCTTTCTAAAAACCGAGGAGATAAAATGGTTTTCAGAAATATTGATAAAAGTATCTAAAAAAGCTAAACTGGTACCACCGAGTTCACAAGTAAATTTTAGATTACCATGAACACTGTTACAATGCAGTATTTAAATTACTCGCATACCCTGTGTCCATGGCCAGTCTCAAATCGGTTAATTGACCATATTTATCTTTCCCTGCGAATTCCAGCATGATGCTTAACCACCAATGAAATTGTAATTGCTTCAATTTGTGATGAGTTTAGGGCCTTATATTGGTGTTTTTTCGTATGAATGATAATGGTACATTATGCCATCGAGTGACGACGATAAAACGAGTGCGTAGAAATCATGAGTAGCAAAAATATTCGGCAAGATCATGACAATTTTTAAATATTTCAAGAAAATCATTTTACATAATCAGATATCGATACAAAATAAAAATTAAAGTTTTTTTAGTAAAAATAACACTGCAAAAACGGATATTTGAATTTCTTTAAAATTAAACAAGGATTTTAAGATAACTGTTGTGTTGATAAAGGGAACTCTCTTTTTTCTTAAATTATCGATCGAGAGACTGCCATTACAAACCTTACAAACAGATAAATGAGAAAAAAGCAGGATTGTTTTTCGTTTGTTTTTTTATTCGCTCAGAAATATGGCTTTTATTTTGTACTATATTGAAAATATGAGAAACAATCTGGCATGCTGCTGTTTTTGCATAAGAGTAGATTTTTTTATTTAGATAAAAAATCATTGCATTGGTTGGTATCTAGGGCCTAGGATTCTCCGAACTCGGTCACATTCGGTAATGCTATTGACTTTCTCAGCAATGCTCATGTCATCCTGCGTAGTCATCAAGGTTACTAAAACTGATCAAAGTGGTTTCACGCTGTAATCTACAACCAAAAGAGGTTTGGATACATCATCTAGAGTAGACACGCGCGCCAAAACATATAATTTCGGTTTGGGGATGTTTGCTAGGCAAAAATTGCAGAAGGGCAAATATTAATTTTCGGTTAATGTTTTGCAAAATGGCAACCAGCTGCTATAAACTGTACAGACAGACAAAATGAAACGAGAATGTGTTCTATCATTGCATTGGAAAATTAATCACCAACCTACATGCCTACCAAATTCTACTGCTATTTTGAAAAACAGGAAATTGTCGCATCTGATTGGCCGAAAGGGCAATCAATCAAATTACACGGAAATCCTTTATATTTAAATGAACGTGTCTACTCTAATATGCTTATTCCATCCTCCTTGGGTATTGGTCATACTGCTGTGCACACCAATTCTCGTCATCTGTCACTGTCAAATTCAAAAAGGTCTCGAGAATTTAACACAGGCAAATACAGTCTTGTTTATTAATGCAAAAAAACAAATTTGTATTGGTATATAAATAAGCATTAATGTTTTCAATATATTTAAATGAGAGAATATTGTTTGTCTATCCAATAGTTTCATTACTTTATTCCAAATTAGTTTTAAAATTCTTTCCGTATATTATAATCATAGAGGAAGACATATCAAATCTTCTATAAAAACAATTGACAGATTAATTTTTAACCATATAACATAGGAATTAAAATAATCACTAAACTCATGAACAAAATCTACAACCACTGGAGAGATTCCTCAAGATTTCTTAGAAAGCGTATTTATTCTTTTACCAAATTACAAAAAGCAACAAATTGCAGTAGATTTCGAACAATAAGGCGTATTCCGCATGCTTCAAATTTTTAATGAATATATTATAAAAAACTAGATCCATTAGATGCACAGCATCACCAACTGGTCATTATTAGAGCATATAGTAAATATATTGGCATCAATACCGTACATTCCTTCTGTTTGTGATATGTGTTATTGCACAAAGCACATTGGAACAACTCACCAAGCTGAATGACCTGCCGGTATTTACTACATCCGCACATATGCTCCACACACTCTCCAGTGTTAGAGTCACCTCTCGGCAAATCATGGGAACTCCGCCGGATTGATTTGATTAGCGACAATAAGCTATTTTTATTCAACTTATTGATTTCAACTGATGACATTAAAGTTAGCTCGGCCATCGTCAGTGCTCGGAGTCGACAGAATACCGTACGTTGCTGGCTGTCTGCCGTCGGATGAGCATGGCAGTGACGTCACCAATAAGCAGATAACTGACGTAGGACTGTAGACAATGCTTAGTAGTGGAATAGCCAAATCACAAAGATTCGCCCCTCACGTGCGCATTGTTGGATGCCCGGTGACTAAAATTTGACACGATATTTTCCCTTCAGCACAGGATTCTTGTGCCGAATTTAACATTGATACGCGCTGCCGTTTTTGAGTTATTCGCGTTTTTAGGCGTGACATAGCATGGATGGACAGACGTTACGAAATTAATAATATAGAGAATGTTTTAGAGGAAACACAATTCGGTTTCAGAAAAGGAAGGGATACAAGAGAAACGATCTTTTCATTGAGAATTTTGTCGGAGAGAATGATTTCTAAGAAGAACACGCTCCTATCTATGTTTCATAGATTGTACAAAATCATTCGACAGAGTAAACCATAGAAAGCTATCTGAAATCACGGAAAAGAAGACTAATATATAACCAATCCATACTGGGTCCAATCAGCAAAAGTGAGACCAAATGGACCAAATGAAATAGGAAGTATACGCGTCAGACAATGATGTATTCTTTCCAAGTTTTATTCAATCTACAATAGTTAATTTATACTCAAGAAAGCATTGGAAGTGATAAAAGGTTTTAACATTAATGGTCCAAATATTACAAACCTGAGATTTGCGGATGATACAGTACTATATACTCGCAGGCAGTTAAAAAGACCTTCAGAAAATGATGCAACAACTAAGCAAAATGTGTTACTTTTATGGGATGCCTCTAAATGCCAAAAAGACAAAAGTTACGACAGTAAGTAGAATGAAAACTGATGACCAGCTTGCCATCTATGCAGAGCAAGAAAGACTAGAAATAGTAAAGCAATATACTGTATTTTTCAATTTGAATCTCCGAAAGTATAAAAATCTGCAGTGGATTTTCTGTCGGTTGCAAAACTATTATCTATAGTTTACGCTAATTTTAACTAAATGGAATAATTAAATTCCACGGCAAAACAACTAGGCGGCAGCTGCGGAAAATGTAAATTACTGTCTTTGGTTTATGTCGCAATTAAACCTCCTCTTGATCCTCTTGTCTCTGCCTCCTTCCTGCTCTTTCCCGCCTACTGAATTTTGCACCAACTGTGATTTAATTGCATAATACCTATAAACATAATGATTGAGCGTTTCTTTTAATGGATCAGAACAATTCCATATTTACAGATTATTTAATAAATCATACGAAAAATGAAATTTAACAGTAGCCTTGGATCATTTTACAGTGAGAGAAAGTAGCAGCATTTGAATTTCATCGACCAATGAGAACTATTTAAAGATCCAAATGATCTCGTGGCCTAGTGGTTAGATAGTTCGACTACTGATCACTGAGTACGGGTTCAAATGCTACCCAGTACTGACGAGGGGAAATAACCCCGAAACCGGTCTGCTGGTGGATAACTTGTCGAACATGCCATATCTGATTAAAGATCCTCATTACTTACTATCCAACTGAACGCCGAAATATAATTTTCATTGATAACATAATATATTTTTAAATTATTTACACGTTTTGCCTTGAGAATGTTTGAAACTCTGAAACCTTATGTGAAGGTACATTTTAAACAATAAACCGGCAAAATTAAACAATGCATTAAAATAAATTCAGGAAAATTTGCTACCAGAATTGGTCATATTCAAAGAAAATATTTGGCACTACAATGAAAACTGAAATTAGACAAAGAATTAGAACCTCAGAACATTAAAGAAGATAAAAGAAAATAGCAGACGAACTCTATATGTATATTTTGACGCACTACAAAGTCTCATAAACGAAAACAGCGTTTCAAAGAGGACGATTGTGTAGTATGAACAATTTTTTACTTTTCTTTGTTGTGCAGTAAAGAATATTTAAAAAAAATAACGAGCAGAAAACCAGCACAATTTCTATGCACTCAAGTTATATAACAAGTAATCGTATATTAAAAATTGGCTAAACAATTAGAATCAGTACAAGCCAGAACATAGGATGTGCAACAATTACATTGATTTGTGGTTTTCCTATTTTAAACACAGAAATTTAACCAGTAATTACCTATTTATTTATTTATTTACTGTCATTACTCGATACATTTCTATGGTCGCAACATTGTGCAACATAATCTGTCAAGTTATGTAAGTACAAATGCGGGTGATTGTCGATAGAAATGCGGATGAAAAAGACGCTGCCTAAATTATTTAGATAATTTCTAATAAAAATCAAAACGATATAAATTGTATATATTTCTAAGTAGGTGGTGCGGTTGTTTTGACAACGTCTTGGCAACTTCAGTAACATTTCTAACTCGCGCATATAAAGAATGTCCGATCATTCAACATGACTGACACATGCCTTTGGGTTAAGAAACATCAACGTTAATCATGGGCATGATTTGCGTATCGAGCGATTCTGGTGTTGGCAATTGGCTTCAGTATGAGCGCCATTGAAAACTTATTGTTTTTCTACGTAGTTCGGCTGCAAATTACACATTCTTATAAGGGGGGGGGCAGAGATAGTTGGGCTACCCCTTGACAAAAAGTGGGGCACCCGGGCCTCTTGGCCCCGGAGCTCCTACGTCCCTGGTGACTAAACAAGCCAATTTGAAACTAACAAGAGGTCCCGCATTCTTCCGGACGAAGTGTTGCTCTAAGCAACTAAAAATCGACATTACAATTGTCACAGAGCAAAAATACAATCGGCAGGCCTCGATTCATTTGGGATTGTCTGATTTCTGAGGTGGTTAAACTTGCCAATCAATTTCTAATTATACTGTAAGTCTTCTTTGGCATGAGGGTTGATTTGTTTGTGAAATCATTGTATTGAAATCAATCAATGTGTTCCTTGATCTCTTAGGTGGCACTAAATGCGTACTTCACTCTAGGGAAATATTGATATATGCTTCGTATAAAGGACTACTAAACATTTACAGATAAAAATTTATCTAAAAATATTATTTTCTATACTTTGCAATTTAAGCGTAATTCAATATCATGAACTGTGTTTAATTTTCGAAATGTTCGAGATTGGCCGGTTGGCAGATACCAATGTGAATGTAATTAATTGCAATGTAAAAAAGATTGTAAATTATTGCTCATTTGTTTAGCAAAATAGGTTGACAAATTAATCAAAGAGTTTTATATACACAAAAGTGCCAAATTTTGTCCGAATCAGATATGGAGATATTGTGCATAATGTGTTACAACAAATCAATCAATATACAGTAGATCGATAATGGAAAATGCAATATGACTCGTTACTGATAATTTTATTGCGACGTAAGCTGTTCTTTAAGTCAGTGGTCTCATAAAGGTAAAAATGATAACTAAAAATGGAACCTGTGGCACCCATATGGATAGAAAGTAATCAAAACATAGCGCATGTCCGTTACCGAAAATAGTTTCAGCTCTCTCTTGATGATATAGTAGGAAGAAATACCAAGCTCATAGAAACACACACGCACTAACAGTTAATTGTTGCAAGCAGCAAAATGTTCAAATCGAATGCTGTCACCACCATTTTCATGGAAGCATTACAGATCGCATACCAATAACATGTATAAAATGACGTAAAGATTTGGTAGTCTTAAAAAGTGCCTGTGGAAGCCGTGGCAGAGCACTGCACGGGTGTTTCATTGGCGCGGGCTTAAGACATTCGTATAACGTCTAATTGTTGACAGACAGTGCGCTGTGTGAGCATTTCGCAGTCGCGTTCCCATGATGTTGTTGCGCAGTTATTTTAAGGCGAGCAGAGTGCGTTTTTATAGTTTATTCTTCGTTTCATTGCACTTTCATTCTCTTGGCAACTCATGACTGGAGTCATTAGTTGATTTTCTTTTCTGTGACATTTTGTCACGAATTACAATCACTATCTCAACTCTATATATTTTAATGTAATTCAATTTCCAAGCCTGATTCTTTGTTTTTTATTAATGAGCGACTGTACTGGAATTTGCAGTATATTTCATATATTTATGTCATGTACAAATGTTGCAAATTTTGTTAGATTTAGTAATGCAAAATGTATCGATTTTGTATATAATGTGTTACAACAAATCGATCAAAATCAATGATGGGAAATGAAATATGACTATGTTCAGTGGTGATCTTACTGCCACGTAAGGTGTTCTTTATCTCCATAAAATTTCATTAAGATCGCATTTCAACACAGGTATAAAAGTGATGTATAGCTTTGGTAGTCTGAAAAGGACCTAAAACGGACCTTTAAAATGGAACCTCCTTCATTCAAAGGGTGGGTAGCCAAAAACTTATCTGTCTTTGACTGATGGTGTGGGAGGAGATAGCGAATACACACACAGAGACAATTAATTTATGGAAGCTCTCTATGTTATTAGATTCCGAGGATGAATATGTAAAATAGAGTTATGTTTTGTCGGTCATATATACGCTGAATTTCGTCCGAAATTATTTATGGATACTAATGAAAGATTGAACTCATATTGCTTACATATATAGCATATACAACCACCAGTCACTGGTATATATTGTAAAAAATGGTTACTTGCTGGAAGTGAAACTCTACCATATTAACAATTTATACTTTGTTGTATATACTGTAAGTTACTATACAAAATGTGCTTATAAAATGAGGGCGCGGATATATCAATATATTCTTCCACTCTCTTGTGTTGAACCAAATTCCTTGTCGAGATGGGGAAAATTAAAATATGGCATATTTATAGGAAACAATAACCGCGATACTAGCCACTGTGCTCAATCAACACAAAACAGGCATGATAATCCAACTAGCGGATTATCGTTTACTTTAAATTTAACTGAAATAAAAACAAAACAACTAAAATACATCGATCATTTTATGACACTTATAGTCTTCAGTTGGCGTTGATAAATTGCTTTTCAGGTAGTTGCTTTTTTTATTTCGGAAGTCAATTTTATTGCCAGCATAAAATAATAGATCACAGAAATTTCGTCCAAATTGTTGATCAGTGCTCACTTAAAGGTTTCGTTAAACATTCATTTTTTATTAATTAATGATTAATTTGGAAAGTTATAATTAATACAGTTACTCGATTCTACAATAGGAATCTCTGTTGCTATAATATACATCCAACTGCAATATTCCCACCTCGAATGTACCTGGTACAGACCTGTGTGGTGAAAATAAATTATTATTAATAACCAATATACAAGTATCACACTCCATGCAAATGTTGATTTTTGCCGTGTTTATAATGACGTTCTTCAGACAAGCCATTCAGACAGACATTCTCATGACATCTGCATTTTTCTAAATGTATTTTTATATTAATATTGATTTGACTCAACAGTCCTTCTTAAACGTATAATTTCTTTTCCTATAGGGAAGTATATAGCATCTCTTATCTCAAACGCTTTTTCCGAAATAAATAAAAATATAAAATGATAAAATTCGCACTATTTCAACAGAAACACATGACTAAAGAAAAAACAAATTGGCAAGGTCCTGTAATTCGTTTCAATTATTATTTCGGCACATTCTCATATTTCAAACATGAAATACGATGAGCTCTTAAGCCTTGGGTTTCAGAGAAACAGCCTCCAAAGAGGGTAAGGAATAAAATATTTCTCAATTTATTCTTAAAAATAAGAAAGGAGATTATTTTTAGATGCATTCTAAAAAAATCTAGAAAAGGGTCTGCCTATATATATATACATCGAATTTTATGCTAATTTCTATTTTATATCCTTAGATACACATAAGTAATTCAGTTTATAGGAGTGAGAAATTCTAGACGGATTGAAGCCGTATAGCAAACATAAATATAACTAATATAACTTGATGTTGCCCTATATAACCGTTTAATGAATGTTTCAAGTAAATAAATTTACGTTTTTTTGTTCTGAATGGTGGAGGGATTTTACTGTTTTGGCGCCTAACCTTTAGATATTTTTACAGTACAGTTGGATGTTTCTTTGTCTTCCACACAAAATGGGAAATGGACGTCTAAATAATTACAGCACAGGCCTTAAAGTTTTAGGTACTCAAGGCGACCAACACTTTCTCCCGGTCGGTATAGGGAAGAATCGGTAAACGAATTTAGAATTTTGGCACCCACCCTCCTCTGGGAGTTCCGGGGCAGTGGGCCCCGACCCCCACTGGACCACCAATACTGTAGCTATACGGGCCATCGAATATATCGATCGTATGAGGTTGGTGCAATGTTCCACTATGGGACATCCATAATCTACTACAATCAACACCAACATATATACATAAACCTAACCAAATTTCACATTTGTTTCGATGCAAAAAACTCAAATCACCATGCCACTTCGTCGCAGTAATGTTACATAACTCACCCAGTACTAGAGCTCTGTTAATATAACGTAGGACATCCCAAGCAGATCTTAGTGCTCGACTATACCACCCAGTAATAAAGAAAATAAATATTTCATAACTTCAATCAAAGCTAAATTTTACACTTTAAGCTTTCAATCATGTTGAAAACAGATGATCATTCATTTTCACATCTAACAGCACCCAAATACCAACTACAGTAGCTATACCCTCTTCGACAGCACGTAAACTCAACAGAAAACAAAACCACCAACACAAGTCACTCCAAAACCGCATAAATACTCCGGACAATCCTCAAACTCACCAAATTCTGCACAAAACAGGAAACACTGGGCCATAACCCCAAAATAGCAATAAAACCAACAGACAGTACCGACAGGCTCAGATGTCGGTTGCTGGCGTCGTATCGGTTCTATTTTGACCCGCGGGGACCTCTACGATATCCTCATTGTGGAGAGCATAAGCAGACAATTAAGCATTGACTCCAAAGATGCCCTGTTCATCTGAACGCGTTGGGGGTGGGGTCCGTCTCTCTCGGTGCTGACGGAGGAACCCGTGGCGGTGGCCTCGTACCCGTGGGAGCTCCTCTGATAGGGATGTCGCCTGACAACCAACAACCACAATAACAAAACCAAAACAGCAAAATTGTGAAGGACTGCAAAATCAACTGAAACAAACCAAAAATTCCCGTATTTTGACGCTTATTCCACAATTAATGTGTGCCAGATAGAACCGTTTCTGTACTACTTTTAATATTCAATCAATTAATATTTTTTGCAAAAGACAAATAAGTTAAAAGACTGACATTTGATCGTTCACATATATGACCTTAAAGGCGGAAAAAATATGAAACAGAAACAACAAATTTAGTGGAATAAATAAGTGAGAATTTATAGAAAAAGTTCTAACAGAGCAGCGCAGGCAATTTGTCGCCTTTTTCTTTAACTTCAAGCTTCGTAGTTGTGGTTTCCATTTGTACTTTCTTAGAAATTCTATCACAGGACATATAGTCGATCTGTCCCTCTGTCGTGTGGAATGACTGCCATCTCCAAGGTAGGCAAATAAATTTTCTTAGTAGTCCTATTTCATAGGACTGCGACAACAAAGGCAGTCCTATCGGGATAATGACTTTGCATTCAGCAACAAACCTAACTCGAACGAAGAACCACTTTGATGGATGTTAGGCCGGAATTAAAAACGGGACTGGAAATAGGGGCTATATGATCGATTATATAAGACCTTAGTGGTTTTAATAAATTTATTATAGAGAAGTATTTTTTGCTTTTAATAAGGAAGGGCTTCTAAAAATACAGTATGCTTTAAAGCTAGCTTAAATCTTGTTTTATGACCGTGCGTTACCACGATACGATTTTAGTTGAACAGATTCAATGCAATTATTATTATATTTATGGGCAAAAATCGACGAGTAAGATAACGTACCATACATGTAAATTATGACATTTACACGGGAGCCGGAGACAAACGAGGAGATCGATCTGGAGAGCGTAAAATGTCAAATTGTAATATCGATCTGAAGAATGCAAAAACAGACACACGTAAGGACAGAAAACTTGGCAAAACAAAAATATAACAAATATGAATGATCAGCAGACCGGTTTTCAGGGTTTTCTATTCCTCGTCAGTACTGGATAGGATTCGAACCCTTACCCGAAATGTCTCAATATTATATCTGAATTGGGGATCCTCGGAATGTTTCTGTCTCTGTGTGTGCTCGCTATCTCCTCCTAGACCATCAATCGGATAGAGCTGAAGTTTTGGGTACTCACACTTTGACTGGGTGGGGCAGTTTATGCACTATATGATTTATTATTTCCATTCGTATGAGTGCCACAAGTTCCGTTTTAATGTTCGTTTTAGCCCCTTTTAAGACTACCAAAACTATACTGTATATCACTTTTATACCTGTTTTTGATATGCATTCTTAATGGAATTTTGTGGAAATAAAGAACACCTTACAATGACCACAGGCAGATTTTATTCCCCATTATTGATTGATTTGTAGCAACATATTATACACAAAATCTCCAAATTCCCATTACTGATTCGGACAAAATTTGCCACATTTGTAAATAACTTAATCCTAAAACACACTGTAAAATTCACTGTAGAATTCCAAAACAATCGATTATTAATAAAAACAAAGAATCAGTTATTTAAAAAAATTATTGTTTAAAAACAATTGATTAATTTGATAACTAATGAAAATACAAGTATAATTGAAATTAATTTCGCTAAAGTTATAAAGTTGGCATAGTGATAACAATTCGCGGCAAAATGCCAAACAATAGAAAAAACAACTGTTAGATCCCATTATTGAGCTGCCAAAAGAATGAGAGCGCATCAAAACGAATAAACGACACAATGCACTTCTCTTCTTAAAACCACTACGTCCCGCGAGCGCGAAACTCTTGCACAGCGCGCACTGTCTGTCAACAATTAGATACTGAACGAATATCTGAAGCCCAGACAATAAAACACACTTTTAAGACTGCCAAATCGTCATTTCATTTTATACTTGTTATTATTAATATGCGATCTGTAATGCTTCCATGGAAATGGTGACAGCATTCGATTTTAACATTTATTGCAAGTTACATTTCTTAGGTCACGTTCCGAGCTAGCGATCGCATTTAATAATTTATAAACGCATTGCTTATTTTAGAAGTTTCATTAAATATACAATACACTTGTATACAGGGTGTGTCAAAAGTCTTTGGAGCTAAAATACATACTATTAATTTTATAAAAAAATAATTCTAAATACAGTAGCAATAAAGAAAACGTGCTTGTAGCAATTACTAATGATCATTCAATATCAACAAGACAATTGGCAAGTGAACTGAATATTTCTTTTAAATCTGTTGCAAGAATTTTGCATTCTGAAAAATACCATGTTTACAAGCCTAACTACTGTCAATTACT
>JAUYWV010118981.1:0-11900 GCA_032274565.1 Nematoplana nigrocapitula
ATCCTTAGGTGTTGCTTGTTTCAAAGAAACCATAATATTGCTTGTAATATAAGATGCACACGACATCTGTTTAATTTACATTACCCCTGCACTACAAGGGTTGGTTCTCTTCGCATATTAAAATTTAGTAAAATGCATTGCATGCTAGTCATGTTCTTTGCTGGAAGCATTGCCATAAAATACAATTGTATTGTTTACACCATGACAATAAACTGTCAAGTAATCACAGAGCGATTCTACTGATAAAAATGTTAAACAGACTGCAAAACAAAACATCGAACTACGTGCAATTCCACGGATACCCGACTGTAAAGCAAAGCATGACATTTCAACAGATATTTGTCCCTCTTATTTCTATTTTACTTACTCTTTATATTTTATCACTTATTTTCAGAGAGTACCGTAGTATTGTTTAAATATTACTTAATTACCAAACTGCCAACTTATGACTCTCACTGATCGGCATAGATCGTTTAAATAATTTCTGTAAATAAAACCAACGCAGTACACAAATCATGGAGGAACGGATGGATTGGACAATAACATCGTCAATGGAAGACTGCTGTTCTTTACAGAAAACAATAGGTGAAATACTTATTTAGACACACAAAAAATACGAAGCTCCATCATTTCTGATTGTTACTTTAGAGTTCTTTAGATTTTCTTCGTTTGTAAAAATAAAGATTTTATGTTATTTGAATTTCTTTTTAGGTAACAATTGCATAATTGATTACTGATTATGTAGCACATACTATAATTGATAGTTGAATTTTTGAGATAGAAAGCCCAATGTGTCATATGCTTGCATCATGGATGTAGGAGGGTACTATGTGGATGCATGTGGGCTACTACCTTTTGGACAATTATAGTCATATTTTGCTAGCTGTACTGTAGGAATGACGGGGTGACCTTCAGAATCGATACTATCGATCGTTATTTGTATTCGGTTTTCATTGGCTATTTCCACCTCTTCCGTCAATTTATAATTCGAATACAGTTTGTTAAAGGGATGGTGTGATGATGACATTCAAATAATGTATGTACTGTATATTTGTGCTAAGTCGTATCAGCTGTTAGAGATCTGTCTAAACAAACATTCAGTGTTATATATTGTAGGTATACGCACTAAAATTCCAAATTTCATCTTTTTTTTAAATACAGTTGATGGTCTGCTTGAGATTAAAAATCTGGTCGTCAGATGATAACTTGAGAGTCTGGCAGTTTCGGGCCTTTAATATCATTACAGCACTCTCAAGCGGCCTAATATGACAATGTCTAACCAAACATTCCGCCTGTGCCGGTTTTTGATCTTAGAAAGAAAGAAAAGGAGTGTAGCCGCTCAATTCGCTTGCACAAGTGAACCAAGAATCCACGCTGAGCCTCGCTTCGCTTGCCAACCTTCGTAACCTTACTCTTTTTGCTGGGGCTTCACGATCAGCGCTTTCAAAAACGATCCTCATGACTGACTGACAAATCCGCTGTACTTACTGAGATTTTTTTATTTAATCGATACATACACTATATACCACTTGACACTGTTATTGCTTCTCGGCGTAATATTTTTCCACAGAAAAATTCAAAACAAATATTGCCTACTCAACGTTTCACTAAATTGTATCCCATATTTTCAGGAATTTGCATAGGAACAACATGGCAGAAATTGAAGTCGGGGCCTTCGACGGATTGAAAAATCTGGAGAGATTGTAAGCATGATCGTTCACTAAAACTATTCACAATTTTATAAACTAGACACTATTAGTTTACCTAAATAAAATCACGCTGCTCATATCTTTAAGATTCATAATATAATTTCCCTGATTTAATTACAATATACTCATAGACATACAGTAGCATATCTTCCGTTACTTCTGTTTGCCTGCTTCAATCCCAGACTTAAATGAGAACTGTTAACAGCCCTGTTTGCAATACTGGTGAATAGTTATGTGGGAATGAGTGATGACCAGTTGATATTCGCGTTTGGAGGCAGTTTTGGCCGCTACGCTGGTGAGGCCGTTGGGAGGATGATGAAGCGGTAGATTGGTTAAATCGGGTGTCTTCGTTAGTCAGACGATCCACGGACTCGTCCTCAAGTGTCTGTGTACAGAGCAGGGGCAACCATTATCTGTTGGCATATAGGGCCCAATCATGAAAAGTAGTCTGCATTTCTATAAATACTCATACTGAACCAATATACACGACTCCTTATTTTTGCCGATGTTGTGATAGTTTGCAACTGTCGGATGGACGAGACTACTACTACATGGAGACCATGGACTATATTCTCGGTGGATTACTAGTGCAGAGTTACATGGCATTGAATATACAAAGAGACATGTCAAAACATTAAGTGTTTTGGTGGTGGAGTTTCATAAAAGTTCGACCTAGGTGATGGTTAAGAGAGTGTAGTGCTGGCAGTGGACAATCGTGCAAAGATTCAGCGGAAGTTTGATTGTCAGTTTCCTCATCAATGCCAGAACCAAAGACCAGTCATGGTAGGTAGTAATGGAGAAGATGGAAAAGCAGATCTGGACTGTACATATGGCGTGCTCACTTGAGAAGGAGAAAGAGAAGAGACAAATTATACTAACAGCTAATAGAAGAAGTGAATATCATCTACCCCGAGTAGAAATCACCAAAGGTAGGATGTCTGGGAGGATTGAAGAACCTGGTAGGCTAAAATGTATAAACGGAGAAGGCAGTAGAACGGTCACAAAAATGCAGCGAGCCACTCTCATCGAAATGAGAGCAGCAGTATTCCATACGGTGTTCGTATGCATGCTCTCGCGAAGTCGAACAGCATCACAACGGTCCGCTCGCCTGGTTTTTGTCTGTTCCACGCATCTTGAGTACCTTGGATTAGCCGGCCGATATGATCTTCTGTCGATCTTGTTGACCTAAAGCCTGCTTGCTCTTGAGGGAGAGACTGAGTCATCTCTAGCCACCATTTTTATTACCTCAAATGTACATGTGCGGGATGTTCGGAAACTCGCAGTGCAGTGACACAGTTACAATTAAATATTTGTTTTATGCAGTTATGTTCTTTTCACTGCACAGCACGAATTTACGACCACCCTTATTTTTCGACAGAATGGTTCAATAAACACTACTACTATACTACTATTGAAACTACAAAACGAGACAGAGCTTTCGTGATATTTTTTAACCTGGTCATTTTTATGTTTTATTCCACTAACTAACACACGTGTCTTTTTGATTTCAGAATTTTGGATGGCAATCAACTACAAGATCTGAACCAGGGATGCTTTAGAAATCTTTCGAAGTTGACTACACTGTAAGAATAGCGTGTATATTATAAAATGCATCATGGTACTGCTTTTGAACAATTGGTATACTTTCAAGAACTGGTATAGTTTGTACTAAGTCGAAAATCAGGAAATATAATACAAAACTATTGAGGTGGTTTGATGAAAAGGATGGACACTGTGTACTGTGGATAACAAATATTGAAATCAATGTACATCTTGCATCATCAGGCAGACGACAAACAAGACGTATAGTTTAATCTAAATTTGCTTGTTTGCCAGTTTTATCCCATAAATTAAGTCATTTCATTTTTGATAATCTCTTTAATAATCGAAAAAGCTCTCTTGCTTTCTTTCTTTCTAACGTGAATTCCTTCCACGTGCATTATCATGCATTTTCTTGGTCTATCCTCTTTGTGTTTGGTGAAACGCTTGCGACAACGTCGCTAAACAATTACAATTGCTGTTAGCTACATAGGTTTTGGCAGCAACTGTATTGCCGTGTATTCCTCCTCGGATAATATGGATGTAATCTACTAAGGTCGAACTGAGCTACACTTTGCGACAATGATCAAGGAACATACAGTATATGTCAATAAAGGAAAACATAGGATAGCGCTAATGGTTTCTCTAGCGTCCGACTTTAAAGCCTTTCAAAATATTTTTTTGTTTATAATCTTCTGATTTAAATAACCTTTGCAATGCTTAAAAATGATTATGTAATAGACTAACATTTTCATGTATAAATTTCATTAATTGCATGAACTAGAAATACAGTATATAATTAATGTTAAGCGTAACAGATCACAATACATTTTATGTTTTAATATCCTATGGGTCATTATTCTTTCTAAAAAAACGAAAAAATGGATTGCGCTTTGAAAGCTATAGTAAACCTGCATCAACACAGAGGCAACACATACAAAGGTTCAAGAATATATGTTTGGAGACCCACAATCGTTCAACTGATATTGACAAAATGCCAGCTTAATATTTGGCGAACTAATTACTACTATTTCACTATATTTGGCGCTGACAAAATGGCTAGTTTGATGCACCATACCAAGTAGCATCATATGTATTAGATCCGCTATCCGCTGATATTGCACAAGTCCAACCATGAATAATCCTAGTAATATTTTGAAAGATCCAGATTTCAACAGAGTTATCGCTATGTTAAAAACGATGGTTGGCAATTGATGTTGAAGATATTGCTGAAAGAAGAAAATGCTTTGATAGATCGTTACCACCAGTTCTTCTAAAATAGGAAATATGATTTAACATAGTTTTGTATTTGGATTAAGAGGCAGGGAAACGATTGATCTGTTAAGAATGAAGTCATTACATTTCGGTGTATACAGTATATACAGTACTTATAAAGCATCAGTATTTTTCGAAAAATGTCAAGCTTCTCTATTTAAAAAATCGTAAACATTATGAACCTTCGGATAGTTGTCTAGCTGAAGGCCTTCGAAAAGTATAGCGAAGTGTAAGAGAAATGCCTTTCTGAAACGTACATCTCTTCCCGATGCCATTAAAATCGGTCAAGCAAGACTCAAGTATTTGATACTAGAAACAGCTTGAAAACCTTTACCATAGTCCTCGTTTGATACTGTAATAAACAAGGCCCGGGAAAGGACAAGATTAACTGCATGATGAAAACCATAAGTTAACAGTCATAATGCCTCACCAAAATCTACACAAATCACTGTGTTAGAGTTAACGTTGTCAGTGAATTGGACACAAGTGGATATACGATCTCTGAAATATCTTCCATTACTGGACACAAGAATACCGAAAGTGTTTTAACCCTTATCTACTGGAGTGAAGTTTATTCTTAACTTTTTATTATTTAAAATTATATGTCTTATTAAATAATTATATTACTGTATAGATAATCTAAATATATGATTAAACGAATGATTGCCATAAAATAAATCGTATACATAGAACATTAAATGAATGATTTGTTTTCAAGTAAATCTGAATAATTTTGTCTGGGGTACACGTGCACCCCAGCTCCAGTAGTTACGTACAAAAAATCCACCCGGTGGATAAAAGTTAAGATACAAAGACAACTGGATGAAGAAATGGGGAAGTAATCTGACGAGTTGAGTTCCTCTCTATCAAGCAAGTGTGATTTATCTGAAAGCAAACGGATGGTTATAAATCCATGAACGTCCGAAAAAGTCATCGAATTTTGCATTTTGGTGGATTTCAAAGACTGCATTTTCCATATTCATACTGAGTACTCTCTCATTACCTTTCTATCGTTATCAAGAAGTGTTTGGAACTTTTATGTACACACTTCAATGACGTCTAGCGTTTTCATTTTGTTTCATAGTTTCTACCGTTACATGAATTTCAATAGAAAGATTACTTACGAAAAAAACAAAACAGTATCTTTATTTTTCAGATGGCTTAGAGGCAACAAATTCACCGTTATTAAGAATTACTATCTCGAGCATTTGCCCAACTTAGACTCTGTGTAAGTTTACATGGAATATGCCATTTTTATTGTCTTAATTCCAGTGTATGTTAATTGTTCGTAAATACAATTTTTTCGTATATAAACATTTCATATTTTAATTTTACGTATTTAAATTTTCGTAAATAATTTTTCGTATTTAAATTATTCGTATTTTAATATTTCGTATTTATTTTTCGTAATTAATTTTTGTCAAGAATTTTTTTCGTGAGGTATTTTTCGTAAATATTTTTTGCTAAATAATTTATTATCACTTCAAAACGAATATTTTCATGATGAAAATTACTTTTCGAAAAAATCTTTACAAAAACTTCTTTTCGAAAAATCTTTACGAATATTTTTCTTACGAAAAATTTAAACGAAGAAATATTTACGAAATGAAAAATAAAAAAAACATTATTCAAATTTTTTCTTTAATACGAATTTTCACCATACATTCTTTTAATTATAAGCAGGCTTTATCTTAGTGATATAAACGATAAGATAATTGCTTGAACTATTTGTTACTGATTTTCCTTGACACATTTACTTAGTAATTAGTAATGTGAGAAATTATTTAAAGATTTAAATTAGAGCAAAAAATGCAAATTCAAGTGTTTATTTAGTAAACTTTATCCAGCATACAAACAGTGTCAGCATAATACTGTATGTATTATTATAACAGTGAGGGAATGGATTTGTTAAACTTCTTTTGTATAAAAACATACAATAGCTACTAAAATGGGCACGGACAAATACAGTATGGAAGAACTTTATCAATATCAGATATCAGACCCTTAACTAAAATGGAGGCAGGCTAGGCAGCCGCTTCGTTTGTTTTCTCCAGGGGAGGCGAACGATAAAAAGGAAAAATAAGGACAAAAAGAAAAAAGTTACAGGTGTAGAAAAAAACAAATAAGGAATGCGGGGGAATACAAATGTTTTGTGGACTAAGAAGGAGCCGTTGGTTTGGTGGACTGATGGGCCGTAGGTTTGGTGGACTGAAGGTGGCATAGGTTTGGTGGACTGAAGGTAACGTTGGTTTGGTGGACTGAAGGTGGCATAGGTTTGGTGGACTGAAGGTGGCGTTAGTTTGGTGAACTGAAGGTAACGTAGGTTTGGTGGACTGAAGGTAACGTAGGTTTGGTGTTCTGAAGGTAACGTAGGTTTGGTGGACTGAAGGTGGCGTAGGTTTGGTGGACTGGGTGTGAAGTAGGTTTGGTGGACTGGGTGTGGTGTAGATTTGGTGGACTGAAGATAACGTAGGTTTGGTAGACCGGGTGTGGCGTATGTTTGGTAGACTGGGTGTGGCGTATGTTTGGTAGACTGGGTGTAGTGTAGATTTGGGGGACTGAAGATAACGTAGGTTTGGTAGACCGGGTGTGGCGTATGTTTGGTAGACTGGGTGTGGCGTAGGTTTGGTGGACTGGGTGTGGTGTAGATTTGGTGGACTGAAGGTAACGTAGGTTTGGTAGACCGGGTGTGGCGTATGTTTGGTAGACCGGGTGTGGCGTATGTTTGGTAGACTGGGTGTGGTGTAGATTTGGTGGACTGGGTGTGGTGTAGATTTGGTGGACTGAAGGTAACGTATGTTTGGTAGACTGGGTGTGGCGTATGTTTGGTAGACTGGGTGTGGTGTAGATTTGGGGGACTGAAGGTAACGTGTGGCGTATGTTTGGTAGACTGGGTGTGGTGTAGATTTGTTGGACTGAAGGTAACGTAGGTTTGGTCGACTGGGCGTGGCGTAGGTTTGGTGGACTGGGTGTGGTGTAGGTCTGGTGGACTGGGTGTGGCGTAATTTTCTTGGACTGAAGGTGGCGTAGGTTTGGTGGACTGCGTGTGGCGTAGGTTTGGTGGACTGGGTGTGGCGTAGGTTTGTTGGACTGAAGGTGGCGTAGGTTTGGTTGACCGGGTGTGGCGTAGGTTTGGTGGACTGAGGCGTAAGTTTTGTGGAATGGAGGAGTGTATAAATTTGGTGGACTGAGAAGGTGTATATTTTGTTTTTTTCGTTTTCCCGTGTCTTTTGGGAATTTGTACCTCGCCTGTTTTCAGGACGTATCTATGGGTCAGAATATGTGTAATTAATAAATACTCTTCAAGGAAGGCATATTGCATGATTAAAACGATACTAAATTGCTTAGTACACACTACACTGCAAAAGAGATATGAAAACTGTTCAACTATTTAACAGAAATTTAGTAACACGAGCAAATACAAAATGCAATAGAAGTACAGTCTTAAAAATGGGAACGCCGCGCAAGGAAAAGAACTTTGAAACTCTAGTCAAATATAAAAAACACAGTTTTAATGCGTCTCACGAGAAAAGAAATCATAAATGCTGCAACAAGCAGGAAGGAACAGGTATTGTTGGTTCAGTAAAAAAGCGGCCACTACTCACTTGGATGAATATTACAAACAGAAGTAGCTGGGTGGGGATTGACAGCTATGGGTGCGATAGGTGTCAAACGGATGGTGGAAAAGACCACTGGCTGAGGTGCCCGGCTTTGAGGAGGAAGAGGGAAGCAATGGTCTTTTGGGGGAAGATTGAAGAGATGAGGGAAGAGCAATCCATATTGAGGTATGTCCGCCGGGCGTTGAACGACTGGTCTGCCTGACACTGGTACCACGAAAGTCCGCAACAACAAATATCTTTTTGAAATAGTCAGTTATCTATCTATATTATTAAGAAAGCTACGTGATTCCTGGGTCGTTGGCTCAGTCGCGTACCCTTAGAACACGTCGTCTGATTGGTCCGTTTGCTGACAGAGAGAGAGCGTGAGTCACCGCTACTTGATTTACTCACTGACTTACAGGCTGGCTAGCTGGCTTATATCTGCACACTCGGCCAAGCTGATCTATCGATTTTCTCACTCACTTTGCCAGCAAGACTATGGCGCTGTGCTAGCGGACACTGACGGAGCCACACTTGAACGTACGCCAAAAACACGCTGCACAACATCTGATACTCAACTTGAGCGCGTTGTGCTTTATTCATAACAACACTTGCACGCGTAACTGCATCGGGTCACTGGTGTAAATTACTATTGCATACAAAATGTGATCAATCTGACACAGCTGCACTAAAAGGACTCTTTGTTTTATTGGAGCTTCAACTCATTGGAAGTTATTTTGTGTAGATTGAGTGGTTTTGTGTATGAAGAATACCAAAAGACATTTGTTTAATAAAATCTTCAAATTTTGGTCTTCCATTATATGGCATCAACTTTGTCAAAACGTCACATGAGCTTGTATAGTCAAATGGTTACACTGTAACAAGAGTGTTAACAAACGCTTGGTAATACCCACTTTTTGGCTAATTCAAATCAGAGGTTAAACACTGAACGGGGGAAATTCTCTAAGTCAAAGAAATAATGCTATTTGGTTTCCTTTTCAGACTTTTGGACTTTAATCAGTTAATACAGGTGGATCCAGGAGCATTCAGACAGCAGGGGAATTTGATCAGGCTGTAAGATATTATTTTATTATGTTCGATATGTGCTTATCTATGTAGAGTGTGAAATGCCGAATGAAGGTCTCAAAAGGTATAAAGCTGGTGTGTTCCGCTTTTGATCAACATCAAATACAATGACCTTAAGCATAATAATGATACGCCCCCTTGCCTCCTTCCCTTTCTCAGGACAGGTTGACGGACAGAGAGACCCTCTTATAGAAAAGCCAGGATGCCTTACTATCTGTCTGCTTACTTAGACTACCAAGTCGAAAAATAGCTAACAACATTTGTTTTCCACGTACTCCGGACAAGAATACATACAGTATACTCTATATACACTAAAAGAATATATCATGGAAATTAAAAGATGCTTCAATGCCTGCCTTTTTGCCTTAAATATGTTCACTCCGAATTGCAACTAAAACCGATCTCAAATTCCTGAAAAAATAGACTTTGAACTTAAACGTGTCGGACGGACACATAAGGTACATACGTACATACAGACATACCTTTTTATGGAGATTCGAGAACGCAACGAATAACATTTAGCTAAGCCAGAACGTTATACTATTGCGTAACACTTTGGTATAGAGGCTCATTCGCAAATAGGCTTAGTCATTTTCCTGCCTCTATAGACAAAAAATAATCCATAGTGTACATATATCTAGAATACACTGTATTATACATTTCCATTTCAGTTCGAGACTGCATAGACTATACTCAACTTCAAATCTGATTAATCATAACAATTTTCATTATATGGGATGCGACATCCTGAAGCAATAAATTGAGCAGATTCAATTCATAAGATTTTGTCATGCTAAACGTTGTCATACTAACTTAATTTTTCAATCGACTTTTCTTTAAAACGATCTAATTTTGGTAAATCAAAAGTGTTGTTGTATCTATATGTTGTTTCAATATATTGAAAATCTCAACTAGAAGTTGACTTGGATTATTCAGGTTTCATATTTTGCAACTATCTGTTCTTACTTTGAAGTTGTGATAAAATACAGTAGCTTCTCTACATGTATATCGTGCTTTTGAATTTGCTCTTCAGACATCTAGTATTCAACAAGATCAGTAAACTGTCCAATGCCTCCTTTACAGGATTATCCAAATTGAACGTTTTGTAAGTTGCTTGCTTTATTAGCTTGAGTTTGTTGTGAAAGGTTTTAATGTATCTCACCATAAAGAATATACAGCCCTGTTTTCTAGACGAGCAGTCTAGCAGTCAACTACAGCAGTGCGTTTGTTAGAATTCAAGGACCTGTAGTGTACAATCTTGCTGAAGCATGATTTAACTCAACTGCGAATCGCGAGAAAATTGATGCCATAAAACGTGAATCTGTTTGACAAAGCAGAACACTCGATAGATAGACAGCGAATCGCGCATTTATCGAAAGAATGAAATAGCTCTCGACTCTGCTACAGAATAGGTAAAGTCATTTTTCTTTCTAAATCACTTTGCTATTTCTTTCATATCGTTTTTTCTTTTGCACTTTACCTTTCCGACAGAAGAACTATGCCGGAATGTGTTAAACTATTCAGTCGGGCAAGATTTACCACAAAGGTAGTGAGGTACTAGGCACTTTGACATTATCTCAATCAATTTCACGAATCGATTTCTTCGTTTACCAACTTGCCTCGGATGACCAACTATATAGAGGTGACTTCGTAATTAAGATGGCAATTAATTTTTTTTAAATCAGTGCTATGACTCTTACAAACAGAGAATTAAGAACATCAAGCCATCACGTCATGGGTGGATCAACCTGAATTGGTGAGCATTCTCAGAGCAGGCCGTACAGTCCAGGAGATGCGTGTAGACTGTACTCGGGCCTTCAGTGCTCCTTCATGCGGTCGGCCAAATGTCGCTTGGTGAGTCCAGTATAGGACACATGAGGATCTACCTCACGCGTATAAGAAAAAACGACAGTAGACCTTTAGCCCAAAGGAGTCCGGTTCTAGATTGAGAAATAGGAGCCAACTTTCGTATTTGTTAATGCCACTCTGAGAGAATTGCGATCCATGCAATCGTTTCAACCGCTTGGCAAGGTTCAATGAAGGGAGACCAACTACAATAGTAGTTCCCTTCCGCTTGTTCTCTTGATTCTTTAAATATCCCTCGCACCTCTGCCATTGTTAGCCACACTACTTATACTGAATCCGTCTGCTAACTCGGAATGTAATCAAAGAAATATCTCTTGCAATCAATGTTCAAATCGAATGCCGCCACCGTTTTCATTGAAGCATTACATATAGCAATATTAAAAAAGGTATAAAAACACATAAAAGATTTGTTTGTCTTAGGAAGTGTCTAAAAATGCACTAAAAACGGAAACTAAGGTTCCCATAGCGTTTGATTAATGACGGGCTGCGCGCGTGACTGATGTTTCATTGGTGCTGTCTTGAGACATTTGTGCAGCGTTATTTTGGTTAACTTTAAATTATCCAACGATGGCTATTGATCGTAATGCAAAAGTATTCAGTTAAATCATGGTAACCAACCCTTTTAGTTAACAACACTTTTGCATTGATTTTTCTACCAATAGCTATCGTTGGATAATAGTACATTATGCCATCGAGTGACCAGCAGAAGGTTCTCGCCAGGAGTGTTTTACTGTGTCACAAGGCCGAAGGCCGAGTGTGACATAAATCACGAGTGGTGCAAAGTTTCTGCGAGGTCACGAGTGTGCATATGTGCTTTTTCCAACGA
>JAUYWV010118992.1:0-11899 GCA_032274565.1 Nematoplana nigrocapitula
TCTGGCGCACTCAAAATCCCATAGGCACAAGCAAAAGTGCACCAGAGTGTATGAGCGCACCAAAAATCAACCAATTTAAACCCCTATCTCCACCATTAAGAGTGCGCCAGAAAGAAGCCTTCTAATACTACTCACAAGATTTACTACATAATTCCCCATTTTCCCCACTTTCCCACAAGTTCTCGTTGAATGTATTGAAATCTTGCCTGTGTATGCGGTCAGTCAATTTTTATCGGTATCATTTGTGCCATTGAAAATATTTCTAAGAAAAGGGAAACTAGTTGGCATTGTATATGTCAGTGCTTTATTGGCTTGTGTGTCAATTAGGTACATACATGTGACAGTCAAAGCCCGAAGTGCCTATAGTCAATACCCGTAATTACCATTAAGTTTCCCAATAAACCCGGAATTACTAGCCATTCTCTGTACTGTCCGAATAATAATTTCTTCGTTAAATCCTTGTTTCACAATAGGACAATATGAAATGTAATTGATGACGATTTCACAAACCTTTTTTGCACAGTTATATGCCCAGCTAAATCCGGCCTGCTTATTGTTAGTTCCCTTAGATTCAATTAATTAGTAACAGCACGCATAAATTGTGAAGGCTGAAGACCACAGACAGCAGAAAAATCAATAACACAAACGGGCAAAATGCCAGCCTTGTTACAGCGCGTATTTTATTGCCATTACAAAATCCAAAATTGTCAGACTAATTTAACATGAAAAATTCTATTGGAAGTTTAATTGAATATATTTTTGCCTATGAAAATCCCGGGGGGATGAAAAAGAGGCTGAAAAGAAACAAGACAAGAAGTGAAAAGTTGATGATCTGCATTGCGAGGTTGTGATGAGCTAAAGGTGAAGCGAAAAAAGTTGGAGGCAATAGTAAACAAACTTCGTTTGAGCCGGCGGCGGGTAAGGCGCAGCACGTGCTGATGGTTGAATCCAATGCACTGAGAAGGTCGGCTTAGTGTAAAAAAAAGTGAAATTGGATACTGTAATTGACAATAAATTAAATACACTTCTTTGTTTTATACTCATGCAGTTAAATAAATATGTCGAATTTCTTTACTTTGATTACTTTTAATAACTGAAAAAGAGGATAAACTGATAAAAGCGTTAGTACATTTAATTCTTGTTTATTGCGGTCTGGGTGCTTATCTGGAGCCTATAGTCACAGCGCGCAATGCCAGCATGCATAACATTAACGTGAAACGCTTAAAATATGGGTAGTGACTGTTGTCTAATCATTACGGGTAATGACTAAAGCCTGGTTTCGATTTTATTGTAACGTTTTAATCTAAAAACAATGGCCAACCTGAAACTGCTTCATTCCTGTTCTTCTATACAACCGGTCTAAGCAATCCCAACCGCCAATAGGAACTTCCTGGCTGGCGTTTGCTGGTCTTGCACTTGTCATAGCTGCGTTGGTGGTGCTTAGAATGCTCGTCTCGTAGTTAGTGGCTTGGTGGGTTGTCTTAGGAGCGTCCTGGAGCAAGCAGACAAGCCCTATGGTCCATTGCGGACCCTACGGTGAAGGACAGACGGTCGGCGTCGACCTTAAATCCGCAGTGGGTAATATAAAAGCCTCTTTCCTCCGTTTCCTCTCTTCTGAGAGGGCGGGGCGCTGAGGCGTTCCCTCAACCGCGAATTACTACATGGACTAACGAACCATTGCAGACCTCCTTTGGGCTCACTGGTCAGGATAGTAACAGGACTGCTTAAAAAGGCAAAACTTTTAACTGAACTTTATTGACTGCCGCGTGTTGAGCCGTGCCGTACCGCTGTATACTGTATAATAGGCCATTATTCCTAGCGGTCCTGCTGCATGACTGTCGTCACTCGTATCTGTCTGCTCAGATTCACGCGTGGGATTATGCGTTTGGTTATGGGAGTGGTCTACATCTCCATCTATGTCGGACTGGTGCCCTACGTCAATTTGGAGACCTTCTTCAGTGATGGATTTCTCAAGGTTAGTCTGCGGAAAGGTTAACTTTTTATTTCTTGACTTTGCCGCACACAGTTGTTTTTTCTTGTTGGAAAACGAAAACAATTGTGCATAGAAAAACTGCAATACGAGCAAACATGTTCTCATATAGTTTCATTATATGAAGCATCGAGGCTATAAATGGTGTTAACAAATGAAATCTTATATAGACATTGATCTAATATTTATTTCATCTCTCTCTCTCTCTCTCTCTCTCTCTCTGGGCGTGTCTCTTGTGCAAAGACTGCGCGCTTTCAATTAATTAATCAGTTAGCGCAACATGAATTTAATTTACACAGCGATTCATGGGAAGATTTGATCTGCTAGATGTTCAAAGATTTTTGACGATTAGCGCGCTTCCCATGAGAACTGCCCCCTGTCTTCAACTTGATGTCGATAAAAATCGGTCAAAGATGCCAACATTGAAGATAATAAGCATCGAGTTATTGACACGATTTTAAATAACAGCAGTCTGATTTAGTCCAATAAAAATTGCGAGAATACTGAAGCAGTTGATACGCGCGCTCTCGTGTATATATATATATATATGTGTGTGTGTGTTTGTGTTTGTTGCGTAATAGTACTATTGATAAATCAGTGCGCCTGTACTTGTAGATATGCAACCGATATGCAGTTCTACAATGAGGACAAGCATATTGGTAAACTCTCAAGGCGAATCAACCGAATATGTGTGTGTTTGATAGAGAGAGATGGAGTGCCTCGGAGAGAGAGCTAGAGTAGGAGTGTATGTATGATGGCATATGAAAGAGAGGGAGACTGTGTGATTGAGAAAGGGAATGAGGAGAGTTCAGTGTTCTGGTGGACAGATATAATTTGATGAGGGGAGAAGCACACATTTCCGGACACTCATCATCTGGGAATTTCGTTCGGAAGCACTTGTCAGTCAGCATCCGACAAGCGACTATGTACATAGTTTCATCCGGGGGTTGGGCCCTCCGCTTGCTTACACTGTCTACCTATATGGCAAATAAGCTCTCCCTCTCCGCCAGTCCTCCCTCCTCCTCTCCTCTCGACCCTCTTTGTGGATGACAACACAGTTGGGGAGTCAAAATTCCATTAACCCGGAGGACGAGCTTGTCCTCAGCACTTCTGCAGCTTAGCCCAGCATTCGTGCCACCACCTCCTCCTTCCCGTCTTCCCTCCCCTCTTGCTTTCAGAAGCAGCAGCAGAAGGAGGAGCGTCATGTTCTGTGGCCAACAAATTCGGTCTATATAAATAGCCCGCACTAATCCCATCATGCCTCACTTACCTCGCATGCCTGCGCCATTTTCTTCTCTCTTTCGGTCTCCGTTTTTTGGGGGAGGGAGAGGGGTTCTATTTTTGTCTCTGGGGGATTATTTTTGGATGCTGTTTGGACGTCATTTAAATGTTACATGGTGTAAGTAGGTAGTCAACGCTTTGTCCCACCTCCAGGGTAGCTGCTTTCGCCGGGGCGGAGTTGTTCCTCATTTGCTCGTGTATATGAGCGCGCCATTTACGGAATTGAGATTAGAATTCCTATCCCATTATATTCCCCGTCTCTATCAGCAGCTAACATCTACTAGACAAGATAAGAATGGAATTATTGCAGTTCAACAACCAGTCAACAATGAGCGTTCTGCCATTTCGTCGAGGAGAGACACACACGCCATGAAGTCTTATTTTAAATATTGCATAGGACAAGCGCGCATTTTCTTTTTCTAATGTTTTTTTTAGAAAAAAATGGCTTGAAATTTATTAATATAAAAATGCAGATTGGGTATACGTTTAAATTTAACAAAACAGTACTGCCACGCCTAAGCACTTTTTATATATTTTTCATTTCTACGCATTTTAGATGCTTCTTCAAATTTTATTGGATTAAATGCGGTCAAGATTACGATTTTAAAATTAAATGTGTTAGAATTGTATGTCTCGTTTGTTGATCAATATGCAGTGCCCGGGTGAAAAACCGTCCACATTTTACAGGTTAACAAAGAAGCCAAGGTAAACGATGTTAAAATATTATTAATAACGTTTAAAGTGAAGGGATGCAGCATTGTTTCTATTTGGGTTTGGAAAAATGGCTTCCATTCGTGATACACGTTTGTTATTTCGATTCCTAAAATTTTCCATCTCCCGGTGAGTCATTTCCGGCGGTAATCCCGCAGTTGTTTGGCGTTTAATCGTCCTTGGTCTATCTTCGTACACCTTAGCTTTTAGGTAATCTCCACTGCACAATGAATTCCAGTCCAAATCATGATGGGTATCTAAAATAAAAAGGACAATAATATATTAAAAATCATTTATACACGAAAATCGGCAACACATTAGCTCTATGAAAACATCGTTATCTTATACCTTACATCAATTGCCTTGTGAAATATGGGTGGTTTTCATGACTTGCGTTATCATTTCCATAATATCGAGTTGTAGAACTGAATAAAATGTGTTTCAGGAACTTACTTCTTTGCAAACAAAAACCCCAAAGAGGCGAAGCTTTAAGCAGGAAAATGAAAGTGGCTATGATTCTCATATTCTAACTGATCCTGCTGGATTCTACAGTCAACTGTCTCTGAAATAACTAAAATCTGTCTATTGGAAATATTGTTGATCAGGTAGATGAATGAGAGATGTTTCCCATTGATAATACTGCGCAAAGTGTTATCACCAACTGGTAATTGGGCGGAAGCTTTGTTCTATATAGATTGTAGATCAGGTTTCGTATAACGAAGGTTGTAAGTCTTTAATGGCTCAATCAATAATAGATTTGGAACTTGCAGTGATGGAGGCCATAGCCATTGATTAAAGACTTACAACCTTCGTTAAATGGGGCACTTACCAATAGTGGTGCATCGTTTTCCTTAAAGTTTTTCTTAGTTGTTTGATTCGTAGGTTAACTATTTTTTTAGTCATGTTTAAAAAAATTGTTAAATATTCTCAAACTTTTTGGTATGTTAAATATTTGATATTTTCATTATTGCCTGTTACATTTTCTGTGTTAGTAAGTGCAGCGGAACATGTCTGATTAATAAATTTGTGGAAGCCAGATGTCTCTTCGTTCTTCTTTTTATCTTGTCTCTTCGTGAATATACTCTGTCATCCTTATACCAATTTTAAAAATATATTTAAGAAGCTGTTATATTTATCGTCATTTTCTTGTTCTTCTTGAGGGGATAATGAGAATTTCTTTAGTATCAAGAGAAAACAGAAGGCAAACAAATACCAGTGTCAGGCACATGCAATTTAATGGTGACGCGTTTCGCATTCATCCCAAATACGAACACAATGAAAACATTGGACGAGACGAAAGTGTATAACTAATTTTAGAACAATCATCATCAAACCAAAAGGTGGAGAGTCCATTATTTGGTAAATTTTAAAGATTAAAAATATTATAGGATAAAATGAAGCCCCAGTAATTGCCGAATTGCAATTAAGTCTAGGCGAAAAACTTTTGAATGGTTAGAGCTTCCTTTATCGTAAGGTCAAATTCACTAGATGCAGTGTCAACAACAGTGACTGAGTGAAGTGGAGTTCCAGAGTCACTCCTGCACACAGAACAAGTCCTTGTATGGTCTGCAATGGCGCTTCCCCCTTTGCCGTGCTCCACCATCCTCCTTACCAAGTATCGTGATGGTCGCCCAATGTAGTGATAGGTCAAATCCTGTTCAACAGAACACTGGAACTTATAGATGGCACTGGCTTTGGGGCGGGTAGGAGTTGGGTCCTTGTTTGAGAAGTACATAGGAGGCAACCTCGGTGGTCCTGAAGAAGACAATCTGCATCGCTTGGTTAGTATCACGAGCCGTGCGTCTCAGTTTGTTTGACAAAGAAGATGGATGAAAGCCAAAAAAGGAGCAGTTGGAAAAGAAGCACTATATTAAAAATTTCTGAGAGAGAAAACTTGAACGCCGAATCAACCAAATAGCTAGAATGAAACAAAGACCAGTTGGAGCAGCAGCTCTGTATAGTAAACAGGCAACGAACATGGCCTCTTTTCCAAGACGACGGAGCAAGAGAGTTAAAATTCAGGATCATATTTGAAAAATATACTTTGCAATAAACAGTATAGAGGAAAGCGATGCATTGCGGGAATTAATATATCTAAGAAAGAAATATATTTATTGCTTTCGACTTCAACTGTAAAACTACTTCACCATTATTATGCATGGTATATAGGCCATCTATGCAAATTTACAACAGCATACATTTTAACAAAAGCATTTTCGCAATACTTTTACGAACGAGTAATATGGAGATCTTTAAGACAGTTGGACGCCAACTGCAGAACTGATATCGATACTATAGCTGCTTTCAGTAGGCCATTTGCTGGCGACTTGTTTTCTCGCCACAGTCTTATTTCCTTCCTCATTTGCTAATTTGCACAAAACCTTTGTTTCCTGGCGCCAAAAATCCATTGACTGCGTCATGATAATTTTATTTGTTATCCACAATCAACAGCCTGTGAATTTGATAACTGGCTGTCTGTTGACTTGCCCGCGTGTCCGAAAACACCCGTATAGGTGCTACTGCTTATTTATGGACACTTCGCATTTGGGAAAATAGAATTTAACCTCCTGTGAAGACCAAATTTGTTTGTCCCTTTCGTGCTGATTCGATCGACACGAGTGGTGAGCAGAGGCCTGGTGTCTTTCCCGGAGGAGGAAATAGTTTTAATTTTAATGCTAGAGATGTTAGACTTGACATCTGGGGGTCAGAGTATAATTACAATAATCCACCACAGCGCGAACAATCAAATTCTGCGTCGTATTCAGTTACATTGTCATAGATGATCCATAGAAGATCCATTGAAATGCACTATATTTCAGTATATGTGGACATTTTTCCGATGCGTCCTCACATCCCTGTAAAAGGGGAGATGTTCAAAGTCGATTTTTTATATTTTAGTTAAGTAGATGAGTAGTAATATTAGATGTTTACATTTTCAATTTTATTGTCAGCTAATATTGCACTACTTATAGTAGTATAGCATGTAGCTATTCTGAAAAAACAATCCACAACTGCTTATAATGAAAATCGATTTTCTCCGGAAATCGAGATTGGTTTTCGTTGAAACTTGGCATGAATATAATACAAACACTCAGGCTGGCATTGAAGCATCCTTGCATCTCTGTATGAGATGTTGTCTGTCGGGAAGGAGGTGACGAGGACGCATCATTTTGGACTTACTAGAAGGAGAACAAATCTCACCTGTCAAAGAGCCACATCTTCATTCTCTCGTTTCTCCGTTCGTCCCAGGAGCTTTCAAGCAATCTGTCTCATTTTTCGCTCTCACTGCGTACATACCTGTTTTCCGTAGAAGGATTTTTCATGTGATTAATTTTGTTTGAAAGTCTTCATTTCAAATTCCACCCATTTCCTATAGTGTGTCCTATAGTGTGACTTGGTAAATTTTCATCGGTTTGCGTCTATCCTGACTGGATTCTCCTCCAGAATCGACAATCGTGGTCAAACCTCTGCTCTCTCTCTCCTTGCCCCCCTCCTCTACATATCCTCCTCCATTGCATTGCATTAACAAGTCTATAGCGCGGGTCGACCACTTTCAACGAATGAAAGTTTCACTGGTGATTCCCAGTGGAATGAAATGGGGAAGAGAGGTGGTGTGTGTGTGTGTGTGGTTGGAGGATGGATGAATTTTGACGAAGTCAGTCTCACCCTCTCTCCGACTCCCGTCGACAGTCGATTCTCAATTTGGACGACCCCCTCGAGAGTCAATTAGATCTACGGGGGATTTCTCAGCATTAGTAGATCGCTCTGACGCTTGTCTACATACCCCTCTCCCTTTCTTCTGTCAAACCAGTCAGTAAGAACGGAGCGCTGCATCGTACTGTTGCCGTTGACCTTCCACTAGACCTTTTACTCCAGCCGCCTTCTCGTGGCGGGGTGTTCTGCTCCGGCAGGCAAAGTGTTGCATTCCTTGGGACCTCCTGCAGTCTCTCTTTACTCTCCCTTCCCCTGCCATATCCTCTTTCACTTTTCTCCTCTTTCCTCATTTTTTATTTTCTCTCTTTTCTCACGTTTTTCTCTTTTTCATTTCTCCTCTCTTCTCATTCCCTATTTCTTTCCTATTATTCTCTTTCATGTCATTCTTTTCTCTCACTGTTTTCACTATCTCATCCCTCTCCTCTCCTCTCTCACTTTCCTCTTTTTTCTCCACTTCCTTTTCTCCTCCCTCCGATTTATTTCATTCCCATTTTTTCTCTTTTCTCTATCTCATTTCTCCCACTTTTTCCTTTATCTCATGTGTCTTCTGTCTCTCTTTTCTCTCCTTTCAATTTCCTTCTTCTTTTTCCCAGACCCGTATAGGTAATCCGCTGTCATGTAGCGGATTAGCATTCCATCTGTCTATTACAGGCCGTCTCAGATGAGGGTGATGAATGCCCTGGAGAGATGCAACAGTCCACCTCGAAATAGATGACGGACGCCCGCGTCTCGTGCCATTGCATGGATGGATTTGTAGGTGCACCCTACACCCATGCGCCTGTGCCCATTCGCGTCCCCTTAGCTGGCGTGAGTCTCTTCATGACCGTACCAGTACACGGGACACCAGCCTGCCCCGCGTTGAGGTGAACAACAGTCGACTTTAGGGATCAGTCCAGTCAACTTTGACCTTCCCTCCAAAAGGAGACAGGTCGCCATCTCATAGAAATAGCCTACAGTATGCCTATGCCTATAACCTTCATAATTTGGCGCCCCCTCAAACTGATTCCCCCCAAAATGAAATTTCTATATCCAAGCCTGGTGTTCACAGCAGTTGCCTGCCCACCCATGTGACCTCTCCCATTTACACTTTATAGAAAGCTCGAGGTTGTCACATGCCGTCCCTGATTGGCCGAGAGGAAAAAGGTTAATCGCCGATGGTAGGCCGCACGCGTGAGGAGCTCTTTGGCGAGAGAATCGGCACAATCCCTTCATCTTAGCTGAGTGACGTGGACATCCTCCTGCGCAAATGTAGGATACAGTTGATCTTAGATCTTCTACGTGTATATAAATATAAGATAATGTATTGAAAAGTATTACTCCTAAATTTAGACTAATCGAGAGTTCAGATTCGGTGCACTGAGTTGAAAGTAAATGTCACGTGACTAAAGCGGTGGGAACAAACCGTGGGTCCTCCCTGTCAAACAATCCGAATTCCTCTCCCAGCCTCTCTTCCACGTCAGTTGTATGCCAAGTGGCAGAAACGGCGATCCTCCTCCCCAAAACACTTGTCTTAGAGCAAGACTATAAAGGGAGGATAAGAATATTGCTCGCGATCAACGTCATCCGTGTCAACAAACCTGACATGGAGATTAGATGATACCGATCGAAAACACCCCTGGGAAGAAAGATATGCAGATCAATCGATCACAACTGTCTCGCTTAATCTCCGGTTGGTGATTTTTAGATGCGCCTGTCTGTACCACAGTATGCATGTCCGTTAAACTTAAGTAAATTTTCTCAGGGATTTCCAATTGGTTTTAGTTGTGTCGGAATCACGTGGCTTAATGGATAAGGCGACTGTCTGCCTCCCAAGTAGAAGATTGCGGACTCAGACTCGCCCTGAGTGAATTATCTCTTTGAGTTGGACATGTGAATTTTTCTTTCAACCAATAATACAATTTCTTAAAATTTGATGCGACAATATTTCTTTTAGGTGATTTACGTTTTTAAGCCTTTAATTCTGATAAAGTTTTCATATTTATTTTACATATTTCAACCCTACTCATAAAGTAGTAGTATATAACATGTCACAATACGGAAAATGGTAATTTACGGCTTAATCCCCAAAGATCGCCAACATTTAATTAGAAAGTGGGTTTGACATTGGTTTTAATTGAAGCTTGTGTGAGCATAATTAACGAAAGCAGGCAGGCATTGAAGCATCCTCACATCTCTAGAAATGGGAATGTCTGTTTGTCAGGAGGAAGATAAGGAGAGGACAAAGACGCATCAGTCCTTGATTAATCCAGTTCAACTGGGAAAATAAACTTCAGCATTAAACAATCTTCCAAATAACAAACTCTACTACACTTTACTAACGCCCCTTAATTGATTTCGATGTCAGATGAAGTATAGAAGGGAATGGATGGTTTCCTCTATGGTGAATAGGAAAATATGTTTAGCGAGTTGGAACGCGGTGCAAAATGAAACATACGCTTTGTTTTATTGATTATTTATTAGTGATCTTGACAAATATATTTTTTTTAAACTTTAGGAGTAGTCAAAGTTTGCCTAACGCTATATAGTTTAGTTCTCTAGATCACTATTAAATGATGCAATAGAACTAAGCGTATCATCTTATCCAGTCCACCTTTCTACAACTTGAATGACACAGTGAGCCTGAAATTTAACATAGATAATTTATTTAATGACCTTAAAAAATTGTTTTTCTTTCTCCAGTCGTTTTTTTCATTTTACAACTTATTTACTTACTGTCCACCCGTTACCCCCGTAGAATCAACTTTTTGTGACTTACATACATGTAGATCTGTTATTCTTGTGTTGAGTTATTTACACAGACAGACATGCTTATTGCTTTCATGACTGCAGTGCACGCATATGTCTTGTATATATATGTGCGTGTTGCTTTCATAATTGTGTGTGTTGTGAAGCCGCAGTATGCGTGGTAGCTTTCGCTTTCTATTCCCTTCATGACATCAGATGGGAAGCCAGCAGCAGATGTAGTTTATTATTTGACCAAAATTAAATTGTCCTTAGTTCACCTCACGAGTCTCTAAATTATTTTAACTCGCGAGGAATAATTCCCAGTAATCTAGCATTGCAATAAATTAGTATGACTTAGTTCAAATATATCACCCCCTCCGGCCCCTGCCAGGCTGAATAATAGTATTTTTACTCCTACTAGTAAAAAAAATAAAACATTTGAGATTTAAATTTATTAGAAATCAAGATTAGTGCGAAATGAACGTTTTTGAAGAAGAACAGCCCCAACCCTAATCAATGATATTCTGCAGTACCATTTGGCCGCTCGACAATTTCACGCATTGTCAACTTCTTGGTGTGTAGTTTCTCTATTCGCCTATTCAGAGAAAATCTGAAACGTTTCCTGATCAGTTGGGTGTTTGTGTAGGGACTCACAGGGGACAGATATACCAATTCCCCAATCGGAACAACCTCATCATCATTGATTCCTTAGCCTGATCGTGCTAGGGCGTTTACTCTCCCAACTGTGTGATCTGTCTCTTCACAGTCTCTCACACCTTTACAAACCTCTTTTTAACTGCAATCCTTCAAGTCATTCAGAATAAGACTTTTATATAGGTCTTCCTCTCAATCACCTTTCCTCAATTTATTCTTCAATGAATCCTTTGGTCATCTTTACTTTTCTAATGTGATAAGACATAGCAGAACTTAAATTTACTCTTTTTACAATATCTGTATCATATTTTGCTTATCTTTCCCATGAAGTACTCGTTTTTTTCTGTTTCGACGGGGATTCTGAGCACTCTTCTGTAGTATTTCATTTTAGAAGTAATCAGTTTCCTTTCAATAACTTGATTGGCAGTCAGACCAACTCTCGTAAACGTATGACCATGTGGCCAAGACCGCTGTTCAATAGTAACAGGTTTCTGCATTGAATTGACAATTGTCAGCATATAAAGTTTACAAACTTTTTTTTCTACTTGCAAACACATCACAAGATTTGCACATTTCTAATGTTATTGAGTATACTTGTATATTAAACGCATCCGATAACTCGTAATGTAGACAAAAAGAAATATAACTTACAATAAATGTTCAAATCGAATGCTGTCACCATTTCCAAGGAAGCATTACAGATCGCTTATCAATAAGAGGTATAAAATGACGTAAAGATTTGGCAGTCTTAAAAGTGTCTAAAATCCTAAAAACGAAACCTGTGCCTCCCATGCCTAGCGTTTGTTTCATGACAGGTAGCACACT
>JAUYWV010119003.1:0-11897 GCA_032274565.1 Nematoplana nigrocapitula
CCCCCCCCCCCCCCCCCCCCCCCCCCCCCCCCGGGGGCGCACAGCGTGGCTGAGATATACTACTCATACTTGATATGGCTTGATTGATGCGTGCGGCTGTTAAAAACAATCAATGATTTAAAATTTTGATAAACAACACGATTTCTTTAACTGCATTCGAACTATTAGTCAAAAAGAATCAAAGTCATGGAATATCGCTGTAATTAAAAATATAGTAAAAAATACAGCTATTTAAATTTTGACTTTGCATCAATTGACGCTTCCAGCTGTTCTAGTGTTAAACAAAAAAAAATATTTTCATATCTAAAATAATGACAATAATTAAGCAAAAAAAATCTTATATGTTTCCTTTATGAAAGCAGTGATTTGTCAGTCTCTCCTTAACGACAATACAATTAAGGTAGAAAATATTTACCTTTGATCGCAAAAAATGTAATTATTATAAAACAAGAATGAAAAATAGCAGGATAAAGATATTTTTTTTGTTCAGGTTCTTTTCTTCTTTAACTTATAAATTTTAATCCTTCTATTCTTTCAACAGCCTTATACCATGCAAACAATTAATATTCATCAATTATAAATACATTATTGCTATCATTTTCTCTTCTGCTATGAAATGGGACAAGGTATGCACATTATTAGTGATAATAATCAATATTGATCAGTAAAATAATCCTTTACTCATACTTTTTTTGCTGTTTATTTTGAGCATTTATAATAGGTTTTATGTTTTGCAGGAGTAATTGTTTTGTAGGAGTAATTGTTTTGTAGGAGCAATTGTTTTGTAGGAGTAATTGTTTTGTAGGAGCAATTGTTTTGTAGGAGCAATTGTTTTGTAGGAGTAATTGTTTTGTTTAATATTGTGATTTTTTATATTTGCTCATAACAACACGATTACATTGATATTTGTATACTCGATTTAGCTCCATTTATCTTCATCATTTTCAACTATCCTATCATCTATACTGGCTGCATACCCACCCACCCATCAGGGAATTTTGAAGTTTCACAAAAAACAGGGAATTTGTCTGTTTTTGCTCTAAAATCTGAAAAATATAAGGGAATTTCATAGTAAAATTGAACACATTGAAAAGAAAAAGAAAAAAGTTCTAGGGTGACATCCAAACCTTGAAAAGTTCTGCTGATGAGAAGTGTGTGCTGGCAGAGAAGACAGAAAATTTCAGTGAACTTTGTATAAATTCAAATGCGTTCAGAGCAAAGGCTGATGTCAAGTAGAAAGCCTAATTTTTAATGGACTAGTTTTGTGAAATTTCGAACAACTTTGGTATTTTATATTATCTTTTTATTTGTTATTATTGTGTTTGTCTGCAATATGTAGAACTTCAAACAATATATATATATAGTACTTTTTAGCAGTGATTTACAGATTATTTATAATTTATGTACATATTCTCAGCTGTAATTGAGAACATTGATAATTATGTTTGAAATTAATGGTTTTTTTTTAGATTTATGATAAAAGAAAATGTGTGCCTACTTAACAAGATTTTTAGAATTTAGTCTGCCAGAGATATAAAATAATCAATAAATAGCGGCAGTGTTTCAGAATTTATTTCCGACAACAGTAAAATCACTTCCAAGCCCCTGACCAGGGGAGGGGGGGGGCGTGGCCCTCTTCAGAGTTTTTTTCTTCTTCAGGTTTTAGTGTCCTTCAGAAGAAAAGGCTTAGGAGGCCCTCACTGCGCTGAAAGAGGCTTTATAATGGTCTTCAAAAAGGGCACTTAATGTGTTGTTGTCTTAATATATGGGTACTGTTCGGTTGATGGGCCCTTGATCAAATTGGTGGACCCCCTTTGAAATGCCATGGCGACGGGTCTGACTTCCCTATCTAATAGCTGTGAACAATAAAAATGGACATTATAACTTATATTACTTGTTATAAAATCGGAACTTTTGTTATGTGGAAAAATATAATTCAGGGGAAATAATTCTGAGAAAAGCGCTCTAATCATGACTATATATACAGATGGTTGGGCCATAAAAATAGTCTCACAGTTTACTGCAGTTGAGCAATCTATATTGACCATTCCTACGATCATTTTCTTAGTTTTGAGTGTGCTCTTTACCATCTACTCAATAACTCACTTCATAACTCAGAGTCAATGGGTTCCATTTATATACTGTCGTGTAACCAAAATTATTCAGCATCAGTTGTCTCATTCTTGCTGGTATTGCCCTATTGTCATATCTGTTCCAATCTCGTGTCTAAAAATGTGCGCCAGTACCACACCTTGAAAGATGTTTCTTAATTTTAGTATGTCATGGCATTGAAAAAGCCTACCCGGATGAAATTCTGTGATCAATTTTATTTCTAGTTATGCGTTTTGGGTAGAATTTTGTGTTGGTTTACTATATATACATTTCCATACATACAATAGGGTTTGTTATCTGGCACATTAGGAGCCAGAGAGGAGACTAATACACTTGATTTTGAATCTGTGCTTATGTTTGTCCTACCTGTTCAATTCTCAGCATTGTTATTCATCTTTTGGACAGGATACGACTAGTTAATTTAAATGCATGTTTCACGAGTGGAAATTTTCCATATTATGAACAATGTGTTGTTACAAATTTTCATTGCAGTGTAAAAAGAAAACCAAGAACAGAGGATGACAGTGTTTGGGACTGTAGCGTCTGCACATTTAAAAATCCAAAAGAAGCCTTCAAATGTGAAGTTTGTGACACAAGAAAGGGCACCTCAACGAGGTAATACACTGCTGTTTGATTTTTTAACATTTCGATAACTGTATGTACTGTAGTAGAAATATCTGTTTTGTTTAAATGTCATTTTATGTTCTAATCTTGCTACAGAAAGCCGCGTTTGAATACTCAAGTTGTTGAGCTGCAGCAGCAAATTCAGAAAGCAATACTCAAGGAGAAGGTGGTGGAGGGTGCTCACAAGAAGAGGAGAGAGGTAACAGTTCAACGAGAAAACTCCATTGATGAGAAAAGCTCAACAAAAAGCAGGTAATTTAATGAAAGTTTTGTGAAAATTATTTTAATGAAATATGAGCAGTTCAAAGGAACGTAGCATTCTGTTTGAAAATACCCATGGCTAATAATCTACTTGCTATTAAATAATTGCAAATATTTTAGTGACTAGGTTTACCTGTATGAACACTTTGCATAGAAATAAGATGGTAGTGGTGAAATCACATATCCGTATTCCGCAGCGATACTGACTAGAAACCGAGAGTATGAAGTACGGTCCAAAATATCAGGTGTTGGTGGGGGGGAAGGCTCCTGAGGGGGAAGAGCGTGATCATTGCGATAGATGTAGTAGACAAGAATCAGGAGACGCTATAGTTATTAGAGCAAGCTGAAGAGAGAATGAATGAGCGAGTGAGAGTGAGTGAGTGAGAAAGAGAGAGTGTGTGAGCGAGTGTGAATGAGAGTGAGTGTGTGTGTGAGAGAGGGAGTGAGTTAGCGAGTGTGACTGAGGGAGAAAGATAGATAGAGAGTGAGTGAGTGTGAGTGAGAGAGAGTGTGTGGCGAAAGTGAGTGAGTATATATATATATATGTGTGTGTGTGAGAGAGAGAGTGTGTGCGAGAGTGAGTGAGTGAGTGAGTGTGTGTGTGTAAGTGAGAGTGTATGAAAAAGAGTGAGAAAGCGAGAGTGAGTGAGAAGAGAGAGAGAGAGAGTGAGTGAGTGAGTATGCACGAGAGTGAGTGTGAGAAAGAGAGAGAGTGAGTGTGTGAAAGTGAGTGAAACTTGTTCGTTTTTGGATCTAAAGTTTTCCCACAGAAATTGTTAATCATTTTCATTTATTGAGGAGAATCTATTTTCTCTCGTTGGAAAATTACTCCAATCGTAACCATTTTTATATTCACATTGTTGCCACTCCAGCTGATTTTTCCGCCATGGCGATTTTTGAAGAGTTTGGCGGAAATGACAATTTTAGAGGGTAAGCGGATCGTTTTAAACCTACAGTAAATTTCCGCCAAAATATTGAAATCAGTTAAACAATCAATCTAAATTTGAGATCAATTAAAAAATGCCATATGAAAATTCCTTATCAAAGATGTCTTTAACCATTTAAACTCTGATGGGTGTACGTAGAGATTTCGACTATTTTCATTATGTAATAAAGTTAAGAAAATAGAAAAATATCGTATTTTACCTTGCAACGTACAATATGCCAACAACTTATTTTCTTACATAAATATTTGTCAAATATCCAAAAAAAATTTTTAAAAAAATTGGCCAAAGCTTGTTTGTCTTTACCTCATAGTAATAGTGACAGTGAGCGAGGATTTTCAGACCTCAGTGAGATCTTTGCAAGGAAAGGAAACGAACTCTCAGTGAATGTTATTGAGGTCATTTTGTAAAGAGAATTTGCTTTGAGTATTTCGCAGGCTGTGCCACATGTTTTGTTATATCAATAACGAAATTGTTTCAACGGGAAGAACAGCACGTCAGCCTCCTTATATTGCCATTAGAAAACTGGAGGCAAAAAGGCGTACACGAAGACAGAGAAGCAACAAGAAGAACGTGACGAGGCAGTGAGACGTACGCGGAAACGGGAGAATGAGATGGCAGAGAAACAGAAAGAGCTATAGCAATAGGAGAAGAGGAAAAGACTGCTGATGCTTTGTTGAAAGCGTATCAAGATGCAGTGGACAGTATCTGAAGAGAGAGATGAAAACTTAATAAAGTCTAAATAGTAAAAAAAAATGCTTTCACACTTTTAGAGTAATTGAGACTGTTGTCAGTTCCCATTAATAAATGATGAATAACTAAATAAATGTGCATTTTTAGTTACTGCATATGTTTTTTTTAAATATTAAATTATATGAGTCGGCGGAATTTTTATTTTTTGTTTGAGGAGTGGCAACACTGATTAACTGACTCATCAACCAACCACGCGGCATTTCTGTAGGTTATTCGATAGCTAGCCTGTGTTTTAATATTATCAACAACGGTTCCATTGATAGCCGTGTGGGACCATCTTGAGGCCCTCGAATGAGGCTTGTCGTCTTCGTTTTCCTTAGTGAGGTGTCAGTGGTTTTTGTTTTTGGTTGGTTGGTTACCCGGCCCCTTCCGAAGGAGGAGGGGGGAGGCGCCGATGCCCAGCAACCGGGCAACTCCCCATGGCCGCTCCAAAGGTAGAGAAGGCTCACCGTCTCATCAAAGATGGCAAGGCGGAGGCCTGAAGATGAGGGGCAAGAGAGAAGGTGAGAAAGATCCTGCTGGCCTTCACCACAGGAAGGGCAAGTGGGGGAATCGGCCAGGCTGATCCGGTGGAGGTAAGAGGCAAAGAGTGTGGAGTGCCCGTTGCAGCGAAGGCGCGAAAGTTCGCAATGGGTAGAACGGGGAAGGAAAAGTTCACCAGGTGAAGTATTGCGGATCTGGCTGTCGAAGAGTTTATTGCGAAGTGACGACCGCCAGGGAGAGATGAGAGTGTGGTGGATGTAAGAAGAGGAGGCAGTTAAGGAAATTAGGGCAATAGCGGCAGTGGAGGCACCGGCCTTGGCAAGAGCATCGGCCCTCTCATTGCCCCGCAGGGATGAATGCCCCGGAATCCAGGTTTACCGATACATTCACACCCGCAAGGTGTTTGAGTGAGGACCAGATGGAGTGGATGTTGGAAGAGAGAAGAAGGGACGGCCCCGATTTGAGTAGAGCGAGGGAAGAAAGAGTGTCCGAGAGAACTCTAATGGAGGTGTACTGACAGGTGTTTCCGTGCAGGACCGCACAGTCAAGCGCAGCGCGGATGGCCGTGATCTCCGTAATGAAGCTGGAGCAGTGCTCTCCCACACGAAGCGAGAGGTCACCGTCCCCGCCGCATAGGCTGCAGGAGATGGCGGCATCCGCGCCGCCCTTTCCGTACCGGCCGAGCACAGACCCGTTAGTCCACATAGTCAGATGACAAGGGGACAGCCCATGAAGAGAAGAAAGAGAGCTGGACCGAGAACTGACCCCTGCGGAACACCCTGGCGCAAACGGAAGTTGCTACTGCGGGTATTATCCCTAGTGACGGTGGATCTGCGGTCCGAGAGAAATGCCTGCGTCCAACGAACAAAGCATGGAGGAAGGCCATGTTGAAGAAGTTTGTTGAAGAGAGCTGAGTGCCAGACGGAGTTAAAGGCACGGGAGAAATCAATGGTGGCAAGGACAGTGCGCGCGGGGTTCTTGGGAGAGTGAAATCCATCAGCGATGGACTGGGCCAAGATGAGGATTTGGTCGACGTACGTGTCAGTGGTTGTAACGACCACCGACCCCACAGGGGGGGGCGAGTTTGACGCGAGCAGCAACTAGCGGAACAAGCCATGAACTATAAAACCGCAGATGACCCAGTATGGTGGTGGTCGGAGTTGTGCTCTAATGTTCGAAAGCCACTGTGCTTCGGTTAATGCACCTCAGTTATGCACCCTTTCCGGTCAACCCAAGCCTGTTGCTCCCTGCGCTATCACCTTACGGAGTGGCTAAAATTAGGCCCCATTTGTGCTGGTATAGCCTGCGTTATGTGTTTATATTTTCCTATCTTCTTCTGTTTTATTTTCGTATTTGGTCATTGGTCCAATACTTATACGATCTTCAAAAGCAGTCCGATCATGCACCAATAGGGCCTGGTACAGCGCAATTACTTGAAAAACTGCCAGTCTAATAAAATCAATATTTCACGATTCCAAAATAGCAAAGCACCTTTCATGTGACTGACAGAAGCAGATACATTGTGCGCTGACGATGCTAGTATTTCACCTTATAAACCGACGCCTATAAGGATGTAGTCAATAAAATTAAGGGATGAAATGGCTTAAGTTACCTGGTACTTCCTGGAAGTTCTTCGCTTCACGCGGGAACCAACGCAAAGCGAATTGTATTCTCTTTAAAAATCCAGAACTAAAGTCGACCCTCAGGAGGTATTTTGAGGAGTGCGCCCTCCAAAAGGAAAAAAAAATATACGGTTGTTACAGCACTATAATTTAATCGATTTTATTATGTTTTAAAATCCCCAAAAGAACAATTGACATTCTGACTATTGACTGTTTGTTTACGTATCTTACAAAATGTATCAATAAAAATTTAGCTTGCGTTGTTATTTTGGTTGATCAGCGTTATTATTTTCAAAATGGACTGTACCAGCACTGCCCAATCGCTTCTGCTAAATAACGTGTGTCTGAAATTATCTGATTCTTGTATCAATTATATGTCTATCCCTCCTTTACTTCAAGTCGTCTTCCCAAGCTGAAGAATGTGGACCGTAGTTCGGCACGCAATTTCGAGATCACGAGCAACGGTGTGACAGTGACCATCACCGAATTCCGGCCCAGGCATAGGCCCTATCTGAGCGTGCCTCAGATGTCCGCCAGTACGGCGTCGGTGTCGGCGACCACCCCAGTCAGTCCGGCGCCTTCCTCCTCCTGCTCCTCTTCGCTGCACGGCGGTCTGGTCAGCACCCCGGTCACCTTCGAAGGCTCCTCTCTCCGAGCCGGCACCACCTCCCCGCCCAGCAGTCTGATCAGCCTCCCGGTGAACAGCGGGGTACCGGTGGGTGCCGCATGCATTCTTGCCCCTCTCTCTCTCGTGCGCACTCTTTGGGCCACTTGCCATTTATCAGGTTCTCTTCTATCATCGTGTGGAAGGTCTGTCCTTAGTAGTAAGAGTTTACTTAACTATAGTTCACCTAATTCACCAGTGAAGTCGAGTTAAGCAAAATAATAGATTAATTGAATTTTTACTGGTGAACGTACGTCTTGGTGTGTGTGTGTGTGTGTGTGTGTGTGTGTGTGCGTGCGTGCGTGCGTGTGTGTGTGTGTGTGTGTGTGCGTGTGTGTGTGCGTTGGTCTTATATCCATGACTTTCAATGCGTATAGTAATGTTGAAACGATGCAACAATTCAGTATTACCTGTCTAACCCGCAAAGTAAGGGTCTTCGAAGTTGGTACATCTCTCATATGGATAAAATTGCTTCTCGCCCTCACGTCACTGTCACTTTTACCATCATCTGTTATCAATTGGTTTAAGTATTTGAAGTTTTTCACTTGTTGCTTTCACTTTGCCCACTGTTTTTGAAAGGCTTCTGATTCTGCTATCAGTGCTATATCATCCGCATATTTCAAGTTTCTATTACCCCCCCCCCCACACACACACACACATGATACCAGCCAGGCTGCTAGTCAATCTCGAGGAAGATGCTTTCCCTATACAAATTGAATAACTTGTGAGATAAAACACAACCTTGTCGAACATCTCTCTTGATTGGAAATTCATCCGAAAAGTTTTTGCTTCAACTCGGAATGAACTAGAGTTACGTAAACTCTTACTACTGACAATGCCATTTTATCCACAGTCTCACCACAAATCGGATAGTTGCCTTCATGTCACCCATGTAGAGCTATGAAGAATAAAACGTAAGAAAAAGTTTACTGATATTTACAACAGAGCAGCGGAAACACATTATTAACCATTCGCCATTCAAAATACGCCCCAAACTGTCTGCATTCATTCGCAGATGCTGTCGTTATTCTATGTTACAAGAGTGCATAGCCTTTGGACTGGGCAGCGGACGACGAAGAACACCGAGGACTGGATGCGGTTCAATACAACAATGCTATCTTAGCACATGCATAGATGCGAGGATGCTTCAATGCCTGTTTGCTTACCTTGACTATGTTTATACCAAATTTAGACGTAAGCCAAAAAAACAGCATGGGTAAATGATTTGTCCGTTCGGGTGGTGAGTGCAGGTGGAAAGCGGGACCAAGCGGCCGGCGTCCCTGTCCCAGGAGAACGAGTCCAACGAGCCCAATCTGGCCCCTCTCACCCAGGCTCCGCCCTCCCAAGAATCCGAAGAGGAGCACTCCCAAGCCAACAAATCCGGGGACACGAGGAGCACCCTGGAAATGAACGAGAATGGGGTCACCGATGGCGCGATGAGTGACTGATTGGTGGAGAATCGTGTACATAGACGGACGCAGCTGACGAATCAAATGCCAACAGTGAATCCAACAACAGTGAATCCTAGCTCGAGTGGATCGCCGGAAGGACTTCAAATTCTCATTCCCCATGCTCTTGTTGACCCTCAGTGCAATCAGTGTCGACTATGATTGACGGAATTACTGTATGTTGTTTTTATAGGAAACTGCATTTATAATTCATTGTGTGTGTGTGTATATAGCTATTTTGTACAGATTTATGCTGCTGCTATTGCTACAACTACTTTGTAATTATATACTATGATGTAGAGGGAGGAGTGTTGTCTTAAGCTCCAACTAATTCGGAAGTCACGATGGAGGATTTCCGAGATTACCTTTCACTTTATTTTGTTGAATGTCTGCGCATATCTGCGTCGGATGTCTGGCATTTTCGAGAACGACTTACTAGTTTGGGATTGTAAAATAATCTTTGGCAACATTGAGTGAAGGTCACAATCTGGCTTGAGAAAAAGCTTAGACTATGTTAAGTATATAAATCAGTTAGCAATGAGATTATAATTAACAATAATATGCTCAAGTAATTACTGTTTCATTTATTTGCATTGGAAATAATTGAATGCTATATAAAAATGATACCACTGGAAAAATGAAATACTGTGAAACTTATAATATATATATAAAATTATAACATAAAAAATGTTCCTGATTGAAATATGAATATAACATTTAAGGCTTCGCAATCTTCAAAGTATTCAATTTTTCAGTGCTATCATTTTTATATACCATTCGATTATTTCCAATGACATTCAAGAAACATTTTCTTGCTAAGAACAGGAAAATAAAATTTTCACATTAAGTATTCCCGAACAAGTTGTTCAAAAACATCTATAAAATTGAAATCTCAGACTTTTCTCTGTAGGTTCAAGGTGCGATGTTGCAGTAGATCGAATCAAAGTTGGCCGCCTTCTATTTGCTACTGCGCAAACACCCTGAATTTGAATTAAAAAGTTTGTAACCTGAACAAATTATACAGCGATGCATGTTTAAGAATTTAAATAATCAGTTTGAGAACTCTCTTGAGCCTGATTGTCACCTACCTCATTGACTTCCGATTTTTTATTTAGTTTTCCGATATTTCCCCTTGTACTACTATAAAAGTAGTATAGTAGGGAATGTCTAACATGAGAGAAAAAGAAGTAAAACATGTACAATGTAGCAGGGAAAAATCCTGAATAGTGAGAGTGGTTTCGTTTAATATTTATTCAATCAGCATAATGTATTGTTAATTAAGTTTAATCCTTGAGTAGAGTGGTCTAAAAGGCTTTAAGAGAATTTAGCTTTAATGTAAGCAACCAAATGTCATTCCTACAGTAGTATTTTTTCTGATTTTGTACAACAATTTTTGGTTACAGAAGCACCCGACATATGTTGAGTTACCCTATGCTGATATTTTACAACTTTTTATTTATCATATAGAGGTAGACCGACTGATTGGCTAAACGAGCGATTTGTACTCCAATATGTACTGCCTGACAAGACAATTCCCCAACAGGTGGAGATTGTACATTTGAGTTTGTTTGGATGGGCTTCCGTATTTGTTTGCATGCTGGAATTCGTATTGTATAGATTTTTTATTTCTGTGATGAGTAGGTGTCGTTCGATTCTGTTCCAATTGTCTAGAATAGACAGACCTACAGTGTAACAATTGACAGTTGGTGGTACGATATATAAATATTTGGTTGTTAGTCAGTTTAAATGAAAAGTTATTTGTTATTTGTTTTTTGATAAAAGCTTTTCGAAATCTTCCGTGTATAAAACTATCATTGGATAATATGCAGTACTTGGGACAAATTTTAAGTATAGTGAAAATATGCATTTTGTTTATAATTGGTATTTTAATACACGAGTTTGTGCCTGCGTCACGGTATAGTGACAATGCATCCTTATAGAGATTACTACTGAAATTCTTAGCAGTGAGCAGTAGTGGATGATGGGACAGCGCATTCTTCGGCCTCATCAGCAATTCACTTGTTTTAGTATTGGTTAGTCAGGGCTTAGTGAAATCAGGATTAAGAATGTTACTAAAAATATATAGATGAATATTGTCTATAATTACATAATGTGTTTAAGTTCATGTGACGTAGAAGTAAAATTTAACCAAAAATAAATGATTTTTGTAAATCAATACATTTTAATGGTTGTTGTAATCCCCGGTCGTGGGGACGCGTCCGCGACCCGACCTCTTGGAGGACAGAAAAAGGGGGATACAACGAGTAGAGAGACTATAGAAGATAGGGGAGGAGGAAAACCGTGGTTCCTACGTCACCGCCTGTATGCGGTGGTATCACAGCCTTCATGGCTCAAGCCTCAAAAGGCGACAACCTTCTCTGCCCTCAGATAGAAGGGGCCCCACCGTGGTTTTCGGGTCGGCCGGTCGCAAGCCCCGCACTGTGGCTGGTGGTGCTTCTTCTCCGTGCGGGGGATGTTGAAGAGAATCCCGGGCATTTTTCTACAATCCTTTCTCCAGGATCTCTTTGGACGGACCCCGTCGGAGCGGTAGCGCTGCTGAAACAGTGAGGGTCCGAGCTGGGTGGCGGAACCCCTTAGCGCGTGGCTTTGTGGGAGGGGTCTCCTACTACTACCTGAAAGAACCAGTAGGAGGTCCCAGGAAAAGCAGCAGCTTGCCTGTCGGAGCAGGACACACGAGAAGGCGACTGCTCAATGGTTCCATCAGAGATTGCTTTACACATGCGCCGTATTCATACCACCAGCACCATATACGGAAAGAAGAATGAATGAGCGGAAATCGTCATCACAAGTAAAGTAGCAGCTATATAGAGGAACACCAAGTAGAAGAAAGGGTCATCAAAGCAGCAGGTGTTTATCGTACAGAATGGGTCGCCATCAACGAAACCTTACTGAGTTCGCTAGATGGATGTTTAGGTGAAAGTTATTACTTGAATTTAGTAGTATCTTTAATAGGGTTGAAGATTAG